>WSXT02000004.1:16258-31293 GCA_011762715.2 Neuroterus valhalla
AATTAATTTTATTAATAATATTCTAGCTTCATCTGGCGAAATAAAGGAGGCAGACTATTTCGCCAGCTTTTTCGGGCAAAATAAGGCAAGCATACTATATTGCCCTTATCAAAGTTGCACAATTTGAAATAAATTGACCACGATAGCCTAAGGGTTCGAGAAATTATATATCCTTTTTATGGTAATTTACACCTTCGAATTGGAATTGAAAACCCTAATGATAGAATAAAAATTCTAAGAATTTAACAATTGAGAATTGAGAATTAAGAGCGTTTCAGTTTATAGCTTTTACTGATTATGTTTTATATGAATGATAATGTAAGAAATATATATAACATATTGTTGTATTAGAGCTCGTCTGAGTTAATGATATAGAAGATATTATATTAACGAATTCAATCTCATTATCTGTAATATATTTTCAATAATCCCATATTTTATTAATTTTACCTACATCCTACTCTATAAATATTGATAATACGATTGAATTATTCATCTAAAGGGTTGAAGATCCACTCTAAATTGAAAATTCTCTGCATCATATTTTGAATTTTGACAGAGTGATTTGAATTTCATAGTAATTAATAACAGAATAAACTATTCTCTAAAACTCACTTGCAGATAAATACGATATCAATAAAGCTATAAACTTAAAATTCGTAAATTCTTCTCCACGAGGAAAAGTTAGTTCAAACATAAAAAAGAACAAAACAATAAAAATATCAGGATTCTCCTTTTTTTCTGCGTTTCCCTTTATTCAAAAAATTCCCCTGTTTCCCTAGTTCCTGAAAATCTCCCCCTTTCTCCCCTTCTTTCTATCAAATGTACGGTATTTAGAAGTACAATGTTTGAATTACGTGGCACAAAATCAGTTTAGGTAACGAAAATAAATGTATTAGTCTACGACGAGGACCAACAAATTTGTAATGTACTCTTTCTAGATGCATAAATAAGCTTTTAGAAGATACTGTTTCTCAACATTGTGGGCCAAAAAAAACGTTAACGTACTTCGTTCAGATTCAAGATGTTTATATTCCTCCATGTTGGAAACAAAAAAATGTTTACATAAATCTATATTGCACATGGACTTATAAAATTTGTAGACTCAGAAGAACCGTGCAGAACTTGAATCTCTCAATAAGATTATTCTGTTCCTCTAGTCTACATTCGCCACTTTTCTTTTCAATGATAAATTTTTTTCTAAAATCATCTCAGGAAAGTAATCACATCGAATCATGACTGATCGAAGTTTGAAAATTTTAGACGACTTTATTAAGATATTGTAAAAAGAAAAGTACGCAGAATGTATTGTCACGCACCTGCACAAAATTATAAATTCACAAATTTGAAATGAAAAATTACAAAATAATATGAACAATGCTCTTGAAATATCTGGGACTTTCCCATATCATTTATATTGAGTTGAAAGAAATAAAAATCAAGTATGTAGAACAGTATTCAAGTGTTAACGATTTTTAGCACATTTAGCACTTTTTAAAATACATATCCTTCAAAAATGCATTCATAAGTGTCTTAGAATTAATATGTATACTTCCTTAGGTTCCCTTTGATAAAAAAATATATATTTCAGGCGGTTCCAAAATCAGATTCTTTAGGAATCTTATTGTCTAAAATGTTCAATTTTTTAAAATCTACCTATAACTATATCGAGATGAATAAAAATATAACCTAACTACCCTTTCCAGAATACCGTCTACCGCCTGCTTTCGCTTTCGGTGCACAATATACTATTTCAATCTTCCCCCTTTTTCCTCCTTTTCCGTGAAAAAATCACCCTGTTCCCCCCTTTTTGAACTAATTTTACGCTATGAATACTGAAATATTAATACTACGAATTTCGCAAAACATCCAGATTGAAGAACATTTCAAAATCCAAAACGATTGTAAATTTCAAACATATTTTCACATCAATATCGTTTATAATTTTGTTTATAATATACATTTTATTATATTTGAAATTGAAGGATACAAAGTTTTTTGCTTTCAGAAATAAACCGTTCAAAATTGCGCATTCAAATTGAAAATGATAGCTAAGTAAATTAAAGTTTGAAGCATTTAAAAACTAATAGTCAAAAATGAAAAGCGTTTAACTTTATGCATTATATAACTGTGTGGCTTATAATGAGTTGGAAATAAAATTATTCAAAATTTCTAGGGTTGAGATTTGAGGTAATTAACGTGAACCCAAAGTTTTTAATTTGAAATAAAAGTACGAAGTTTATACATTTTGATAGGTTCAAAATAAAATTCGAAGTTTTTTAATTTGAAACCGCTAAACACTCTTGACTTTCGAGAGATTATGAAATCTAAAATAATGCTTACATTCGTATTTTAGTATTTAAATATTTATATGATACAAAGAATTTACGGTAGTAGAAGAAAAACGGATAACATCTTTGAGTGTTGAATTTAATCTTGTCGAAACCCTTGCCATCAAATTTATATTCTTACTCACAGTCACTGATGCTAGCAAAGGAAAACATTCTAATTGTTATAATTTTTTTTGTCGTTTAAATCTATATAGATTTAAAGCAAAGGAAAAATTTCTGAAGAAGAGTAAGGGAACGTTCACATATTACGTAACGTTCTTTTCTTTTGTTTACAGCGTTGCATCTCTTTTGGCATCCCGGCATTTTCATTTTCGTCTTTATTTAAACATAAGAAAAGTGCGTTACGTAATATGTGAATGTTCCCTAACGGATTCGAAAATGGCAAGGAATTTTTTTTCAAAATTTGAGTGCCTCTCTCTTGAATAATATTTAGAATAGTTATTAATATTTATTTTTGTCAACTCCAGGATGGAACAGGAGAGCTGGTGTACTACAATCGTCCAGACACGAAGGGACCAAATCTATCTACTTTCGAGAAAACGCTTTTAACACCTGATGCATGCAATGGGATTGAACAAATTCTATCCACTGCCTATGGATCTCTTGGAATTGTAGAAAAAGTACGCTTATTATATCTCGTTGGACAAACTCGAATTCACGTGGACCAAGTGACTGGATTAGGTTCATTTATGGAACTTGAGGTTCGCTTTTTACTAAATTTCCTAACGTATATTTTCAAGGAATCTTGTCTTCTGCTTATACATAGTTAATTAGATTTTTATTCTTCAAATCCTTAAGATTTGATTTTCGAAGCAGCACGACAAATTCTTCATGCGAGACTTA
Organism: Neuroterus valhalla; assembly: GCA_011762715.2. Taxonomy (NCBI): domain Eukaryota; kingdom Metazoa; phylum Arthropoda; class Insecta; order Hymenoptera; family Cynipidae; genus Neuroterus; species Neuroterus valhalla. The sequence continues at coordinate 19,453 of WSXT02000004.1, forward strand.
TTAATTGGAAAGAATATTTTGGAAAATCTAGAACCATTTGAGTTGTAACATGTTGAACGCGTGAAGTTCGAATTTATCATTGAATATTTACAACATATTACTATAACATTTACTATGATAAATCTTCCATGAATTTGTTTTCCTGTAGGTGGTTTTGGCTGATAATGACACGATTGAATACGGTGAACAAATAAGCAAGGATCTAATGGAGAAATTAGGAATCGCCGAAGATTCTTTGATTTCCGGAGCATACATGGATTTACTTCTGAAGAAATAAAACCTCCACCCCTCGATTTTGTCGATTTGAAATGCGTTCTCAAATTCAAAACAACATAATGCATGTATTTTTCTACTCTTTCAAAATAAATCCTTTTTATATATAAGACTTTTGTGAGAAAAGTATCTGCGAATAAGGAGTGTCTATGTGCACCGAAAAATCCAGCTATTTGCACCGAAATTTCGGCACACGCAGCCACGGCCTTCTGAATGATCAATCATATATCCCGTTTGTCGTATTCAGTGTAAGGAATAAGGTTTCTAACTTGGAAAATAAAATTATCAGTGTCACTTATTATCGAAATTATTCAAAGGGACCAAAAAAACACATAAAAATAGCTTGCAGTAAACAAGTTACGACTAGTATAAGATTCTGCTCTCTTGATTTTGAGGTTATGTTATCATCGAAAAAAGTTAATTGCATCAACCAAATCAACCAGACTCTATGATCAATAAACACTGTTGAAAAAACTATCTTTCCTCTCATTTCCAAAATTTCAGGTTTATGTCATAGAGATCTGCGTTTAATATCAGCGCCAAATTGAATTTCGAAGATTAGAAAGAATTTTAAACTGCGCATGCGCAGTCTGAAAAATGTTTGCGTTTATTGGTGGTCTTTCGCGGGCTTCGATTTTCATATAAATGATTATTTCTGCGAATCTAGCATTAATATTGTCTTTTGAATACTTTGAATCTCATATTGCATATTATGCTGCAACAAAAGTTGCTCTATAAGTTTAAACTTCATGCGGGAAATATATTCCAAAAAACGATTTCTTTATTGGTTTTTGGTCTGATTTTTGGTACAAACAAACGCGCCAAGTAACAGCCAATAGAATGGAACGGAATGGAAAAAATTGAAGGTAATGGTCCGATTCCGGGTTCCTAAGGGACCAGCCACTAATGTCATTTGATGTTTTGACAGTTGACACTTGACAGCATTCTCCATGCTTGACAGACTCATCGTCAATATGTTTGATTTTTATTTCCGATTATCAATAAAACAATGAAATTTATAATTAAAAACTAATAAATTGTGAAAACTGTGATCTCTTAAAATATTAACGAATACTTACGAAAAATGGACGCAAAGCCGAAAAGCGATCATCTCTTGGCGTTAAAAGGTTAGGTTTCGTACTAAATTTTTTATTTTTTGAATGATAAAGTACTTATTCATAACTTAAAATCAAATGAACAAATACATTTCAACTAATTAAAGTTGCAATCATCCATTCCAGAGATGTACATTTTTTTAAACTAATTCATATTGTTGATGCCTGAATTCTAATGATTCTGATTGATGTCTGTATTCTAATGAAGATGTCAATCAATATTGACACATATGTGTTGAATTTCTATCTTTATGAAATTTGAGCTTTTAAAAAAAATCTGATTATATTTCGAATTGTTTATATTTTTTTATAGTGATGAGGTTGACAAGACCTACACTTGCTTGTCCAATCGTTGTCACATGCGATTCCACGGATCTCCCAGGAAACACTTTAAATAATGAACTCAAAAATGATTGTACATCACTTCAAGGGATGGAAACTCTCTCCATTGGTCAATTCATGGTTCTACCTCAAAGTTTTGGGTAAAATTTATTGAATTTATGCTTAGAAATGTTAAGACTTGAGTTTGAAACTGATTCTTTTTTTAATTTCTTACCGTTTGATTTCTGATCGCCTAAAAATATCCTTACAGAAATATCTATTTAGGAGAAATATTTTCAAGTTACCTCTGTGTGCACAATGGTAGCAGCCAGTTAGTGACGAATATCACTGTAAAAGTGAGTCTTAACAAAAAAAAATTTTAACTCAAATAAAGAATATGTATTGATATTCTTTCATTATATTTGGTGCTCATTTCAGTAAATATATCTTTTTTTATATCAAGGCGGATCTGCAAACTAGTACGCAAATAATTTCACTTTCAAATCACAAAGAGGAAATTAAAGAACTGACTCCAAACAGAACAATCGACGAAGTCATTCATCACGAAGTGAAAGAAATCGGAACGCACATGTCAGTAAAAATTAATCTTTTAAAATCTTGAATTTTTTTTTTTTAAACTAATCTCTCGTTTCTTTTATTATTTCGGTTATGTTTCTATTTGAGAATTGGATTTTGAATGATCAAATCGTATTTACAGTCTTGTTTGCGAAGTGACGTACACACCAGCAAATTCAACTGGACAACCTCAGTCGTTTAGAAAATTCTTCAAATTTCAAGTCGTGAAACCACTGGATGTAAAAACGAAATTCTACAATGCTGAGGTAATTTCAGCGATTAAAGAATTCAGAATTGTGAATGAAATTTGTTTATTGTACAATATTATCTTGATAATTATTTTTCAGTCTGATGAGGTTTACCTTGAAGCTCAGATACAAAACTTAACGGCTGGACCAATTTGTTTAGAAAAAGTGGCTCTTGAATCCTCACATTTATTTACTGGTAAATATAAAAATTTTGTATGTATTAGCTGTGAAAATTACGGTAAATGAATGGTTAACTATTGATTATTAGTAGATAATATAATAAGTATTTATGCATTTCAGTAACGACATTAACTACAAATGAGAAAGGCGAATCTATATACGGAAAAGTAAATTTACTAGGTTCCGGTTTCAGTCGACAGTATCTGTATTGCTTGAAACCTCAACCAAGTTTGTTGAAAGACCCCAAAATGATGCATAATGCTACAAATATTGGTAAATTGGATATTGTTTGGCGAAGTAATTTAGGAGAAAGAGGTCGCCTTCAAACAAGCCAATTACAAAGAATGGTTTGTGGAAAATAAATTTTTCTTCTGTAATAAAGATATGAAAATGACAGGGACCCGAACTTCATGCAAACCGCAAAATCACACAATGTTTCAGAATTAAATATTTCTCGAAATGACATTACATCGCATAATTCGAACATTTTCGTTGAAATCGAAAAATTTTCTAACAATTAGGCTAATTGTGAATGACTACTGGTTTCTTCCAGGCTCCTGATTATGGAGATCTCAGAGTTACACTAAAAGACATTCCAGCTGATATTCATCTTGAGGAACCAGTTAATTTCAAATGTCACGTTGTAAATACATCGTACGTATAATACAGAAATCGTATCTATTTATATATCAATTAAAAAAATAGTATATTTCCTGCTCTAATTTTTGTTTAGGGAAAGGAATATGGATTTACTTGTAAGTTTGCAATCTAATAGTTCAATCGCTTGGAGCGGAATTTCTGATACGATGATTGGTCCTCTGAAACCAGGAGATTCGATTTACATTCCCTTGTGCTTGATTCCCTTGGATTCTGGACTAATTGTAAGTTAACTCTTGAAATGAATTATAAATCTTGACAAGAAAATTCTAATATAATTGAAGGAAAAACTATCTGATAATGTGATACATTGTTTTCATTTTTTTAGACAATCGCGGGATTGCAATTAATGGATACTTTTCTGAAGAGAGTTTATGATTATGATGACTTGGCTCAGATCTTCGTAAACCAAGTGTCTCTAAAAGAAGATCTGAAGCCAGGATCGAAATGAATCTAAATATTTTTACAAATGTGAAAACTTTATTGTACATAGTTGCATCATAATTCAGAAAACTATAAATATTACAGATAATATAACAGTTTCTAAATACGAAAACTAGCGTTTTTATTTTTAGAGGTAAGCATCGAGCGTAGAGACTCTTTCAGTTTCAGATTCGGCTCCAACTGCACAAGCAAGAAGTGTTTGAACATCTTGAGGTTCATTGCCTCCAAATACATAACCACCGGCTTTATCCACTTCGTTTTTCACTTTTAGAAGCAGAGCTTTATTAGTAATGTCAAGAGGCTGGAAACGAACCAAACTGTACATTTCAACCACGTCTACTAAGGCAGCGTTGAGTTTTTTATATCTGAAAGAATATTCGTAATTTAATTTCAATAAATTTGATCGAACAAGTTAAACACAGGATTGGATGTTTCTTCATACAATCATTGAACTTAAGCTAAACTTGTACGCACTTTGCTGTGAAAGGATCCTCGTCCAGTTTGTCTAGAAGATATTTCAGATCGAGAACTTCTGTATAAAAATCGATATTGAAATCTAGTTGATCACTGAATCGTTTCATTTCGTCCAATTTTGTCATTACGTTTACGTGTGGCAATCCCAAATTCAACATTGTACTTGTGCAAACCATTAAGGATGATAAATATTTTCCTACGTAGAACTCGTAATTATTAAGTATTTCAGTGGTGCATAAAAATAATTAAAAAGAAAGCTTCAAAAATAAAATTTACCGGGATCACTACAATGGTGAGAATCGATTAAATTAACGCTGCACAATCTTAATAAGTTCTCGGTCAATTTCGCTGTTATTCCATTCATTGATTCATGGTGTGTGTACAATTCAACCTGCCAATATATAGAAAAATGTTGAGAAAAAATTCAAAACAAAAACTTTTTATGGGTGAGCAATGAATTTTCAAAAATAATTGAATATTGAGTATATAATTATTCTAAATTAATCAAAAAGTACTTGAAGCCACACCTGGCCAGGACAATCGAATAAAAAATAATGGTCTTTCAAATTGAGAATTTTCTTGAGCAACCAGTCAATGTTTGCCTCCAAAAATTCCATGCAATAAACTAGAGCACCATTAGGTCCAAGTTTAAAAGTTGACATGACTTCATCGTGTTTAATCAGTTCTGTAATATCTATCTTTGGAGTGTATTCCATATTTTCATTTGCTGGATCTGTTTGAGGAAGGAATTCAAAAAGTAATAGTTTAATTTCAGAAGAACTATGAAGGTAAAATGTAATCTTTTTGATTTAATAATTACCAATGTTAACTATCGCAACTTTTCTACCGAGCGATTCAAGAAACTCCCCCATTCCATGGCAGTAGGTCGTTTTTCCACTTCCTGGTGGACCAATCACCAGCTGGCCATAGACAAGACTCATTTTCTTATTCGTTTATTATCATGAAAGCACTACCAACTCTTAATATTATTTATAGACGAAACTATGCTTTTAACAGTTTCTGGATAATAATCTTTCAGGCAAATGGAAAGAAGCAGAGAACGATCTATATTGATTTGTTCAGCTATGAATCTCGCTGCTGCATGTATTTCTGGCTCATCTTTTCCAAACAACGCTCTGGAAAAATTATTCGCGAATTCTTTTAAAAAATTGATTACATGATTATTAATTAATTAGAAATGTGGAATCACTGACTTTGTACTGTAAACGTCACTGCTGAATTCTTTCAGGGAGGATTCCCTTTCAACTGTAATCATAGATCCAAACTTCCTAAATTGGCTGATTATAAGGAATATGCGATTGCTGAAATTTAATCACACTAATATTAAAATTTAAATTAATTTGTTTATTGAAATATATATTTTACTTTAATACTGAAAAACGTTAATTTTCTAAATTTGCTTATTATAGTAGGTATATTAGAGTATAGTTTACAGAAGGTCTAACCTATAATTACAGCATTAGATCAGTTGTTTTTATAATTACCTATAAACTTTGAAACAAATGTCTGTATGATTGCCATTGATCAAAATTCCACATGAATGGTCATGCATTTTTTATTCTCATTATTATCCTTTCGAACAATTTCACATGCCACCTGTTAATAAGATAATAAAATTATGGAGCATGTCTCATATAATTCAACGAATTTAACACATGAAAATTTGAATTATTCTATTTTCTAAATGGAATGCTTAAATAATAATGAAGTATGCCCAAAATTAATAAAGGAGCGAACTTTGGCACATAGAATAAAAAATGAAATACATTAGCGGAAATCGAAATATTTCCAGCTGCCTGTACAGTTTTTTGAGTTGAATAAAATATCCTTCACACTACCTCCCGCTAATAAACCGCTGTAAGCCGCTTTTATTGCAAGACTTCGTAAATGCACAAGCTATTGCATTAAAATCTATTTTTCAGTTTTGAGGTTAGAAAAGCACTGACGTTTCCATTACTGTTTCATACGCGTAGTAATAATTGCATTTTTTTTCTTTTGCACTATATAAGAGTCAGAAGGACAGGAATATTCTTCAATATCCACTGCGCATGTTTTAATCCACAAAATTTATTCTTTTTATCGAACTTTAAGGACTTTCATATTTTGTAATTTTTTTACTAAGTATCAATTAAAGGCATGAAATGCTGTCGGTTCATATCAAGAAAACTGTAAAATCTCAATAATTGGCAATATATTTATAAAACTTTACCGATCCCGAAACTTTTCAATTTCTGAAAATCTATATAAATTTGATAAATTTAGACTTTTGTGGTTAGGATTTCAGTCGAACAGTTTCAAAATGGCGGCTAAAAAGTGCAGCGAGGAGATTCGTGCTCCGTCCGAAATTCAGTGATTGTTCATCGCAGAGTGCAGATTATATAGCTAATTAGGATTATTTACGTTGGGGATTAAAACTTGGATTGGAAGCACTCTAAATATTGCAAAAATGGCGATGTTTAACAAGCCTAAACGCAATATTCGTCGACGACATTTCAACGATGAAGACGAAGATAATGAGAACAGAATGGAGTCCGAGGATGCTCATCCTGTCAAAATAAAACCAAAGAAGAAGGACAAGCCTAAACAGCTCCTTAGCTTCGGAGAGGAGCTCGAAGAAGGTAAGGGCCTGTGAAAAATAAATCGGCTTCAATTTACACTCGTAGAACGCTTAGAGAGTGCCCTTTCCCTGGTCGATGACCTTGTGTCCTTTATTAATTTATATATTAAATAATTGGATAATCACCTCCATTTTATGTACTGCTAATACTTTTTCAATACTTTGCCTTGATTGATCGCTAATTATGATCTCTTTATTGCAGAATTTTACAGTACACGAACGTGTAGTTCAAAGTTTTCAAGTTTTGATCTTAGTTTTTCTTTCCAGTTTTCATCGAATGTTTTCAGAGCTCGTATTCATTCGTTGCTTATTTTGCAACTCACTTCTATGAATCTAAATGATGTTCTCTGATGATATCATGCACTTATTTAATTCAGATTGAACGCCATTCAGAAATCGCATAATTTCAACAATTCGAATTTTGTCATTTTTAAATATTTGACTGAAATATTGTGTATCGTTCATAAATCTTGGTTTTAAAAATTGAATTTTAAAGCGTTCTATCGTCAAATGTTTCAATCTTTAACACTTGTCCAACAAAATTTGCATTTTTGGAAGGCCTGTGATTCAAAATTGTTTTTATAACGTTTTGAAATTTAAACTTTCAACTCTGAACACTGGGTTGGAAAAAGTTTATGTCTCAAACATTTACAATATAATTCTTGATTATTGGAGTGAATCAAGCTTAAAATTGTTGATTTTCAATGGTTTCTAATTCAAAGTTGTTCCTTGATCTTAGTTTTGAACCAAAATGTTCTTCAAATATGTTGTTATAATATAAAGGGACAAAATTGAATGAACTATTCTGTTTATGGAAAATTACAGATTTTTATATTCATTTAGTTTATTTTTAGAATGAACATTAAATGAAAATATTTGTATTTGCAGCGGATGATGGGGAAGTTTTTAAAGTGAAGAAATCGTCGAGAAGCAAAAAACTGATGAAACAGCTAGATCACGAAAGAAAAAAAAAGAAAGGTGAAGAGAAAATGCAAGTGGACTCTGAATCAGCGAACATGTCTGTTAAGCAGGAAAAAGATTTAGAAATAAAGACAGATGATCTAGTAGTAAGCTATCTCTATGATGTTTTATTAGTATTAATGTCTCTGCTATTAAGTGCTAGTTACCAGCTTCGGCTATATAGTATTTTTATAGCATATATAGCTCATAGTCACAAAAGAACCAAAAAAACCTCATGAAAATCTTTATTCGAAAAAAGCGAACTCCACACATACTTGTCAAAATATTAATTTCCAATCCACGTATACATCTCTTATTTAGTTTTTTTTTCATCCAGGAATATTTCTATGTAGTCATGTATCATTTTAACTTCACTATATTTGTGCTTTTTCTAGAATTCGTTCCGGACATGAATATACTTCATTGCATTATTAATCATGCATCTCGTTTTGTTTTGAACACATTAGAAATTAGAGCTGCGAAACAAGTCATAGTTTTTCGCTTGTTGATAAATCGTTACATTGTATTAGCGAATGTTAACAGACAAATAATATATTTATTCAGGGAAAGATCTTTTTAATCTTTAAGGTTCCTTAAAGCTTAAATTTTTCACTCCGGATAGATAAAAAAGATTTAGGTGTTTTAATCAAATTGTGACTGCTTTTTAAGTATATACTTATCCTTCCTATGTTTAACTAGGTGAAAATAAAGAACACGGGACCCCTCATTTTAAACGGAAGGGCTGCTATGGCTGCAGGAAAGGATGACTACTCCTCTAATGAAGAGAATGAGGACGATTTTCAGAAGCATACCTTTCAGAGGCACCGCGAAGACCGAGCAGATACAATGAAAATGTTTTTGGAGAGTAAGTTTTGTACTTATAGAATTGTGTTAATCTCAACTTTATTAGCTGAATTCTCCTTCATTATTAATGTATTATTTTTTACTTTTTAGGTGGGTGTATACCTGACCCTGCAATGATTCATGCGGCAAGAAAACAGAGGCAAAAGGCTCGAGAATTAGGAAATGATTATATTCCTATCCAGGAGAAGAGGTATCATATGTGCCAGTTTGTTTATAGACCCTTATTTAGTAAACGCCGAGAAAAAACTAATTCTGGGATATTTTATTGCAGTGAAGCGAAAGGAAAATCGAGGTTAATCAGAGAAGAGGATCACGACAGGAGCGATGATGATTCTCAAGATAGGCTTGACATGTTGGTCAGCACTGAAGCACGTGATAAAGAGAAAAGGAGAGAAGCAATTTTTGCTTCACAAGTTGCAAAAAATTGTAAGGGGATTTTTCCATGTTCAATGTAGTCTAAAAAGGATTGTATATATATTGTATATTATATATAATGGGATTGTATATGTTTTATATAATGATTATTCTATTGAATTATCATTCAATAATAAATATTTGATTTGTTTCGTTTTAAAAACCATTCCTTATCTACAGTTTCAGATGATGAGGAAAGCGAGCATGGTAACGGAGAAGAGGAATGGGAAGCTCAACAATTCAGAAAAGGCGTGACTGGAGCTCAGGTATGTTTCAATACTTTTGATTGAAATTGTATTCAAAATTTGTTTGCTGGGACAATAAGTAAATCATCTACGTAAATGAAAAGATACGGGATTCTTATTTATCATTTTCCTCCTATTTGTAGATCGCAGCAGTTCAACAAGAATCTCTGATGCAGCAACAGTATAATATGGGGATGAGCGTAAATCCAATGATGGCAGCAGGCATGCCGATTGAAATGATGATGATGCCAGCACCTCCACCTCCGCCATCGATTCATCCACCCGATCCCACCAAAGTCGTCCCCGTCTGCCCAGAAGAAGTTTTAAATAAAATGCGGGAAAGGTTGTAGCATCAAAATATCTTATCTCTAATATTTACAGTGCTCAGACTTATGCCAGTGTTAGTCCAGGGTTACCGCAATTTCTGGAAATCAGGGAAATAATTGATGATTGATAATCAATCCTCAAAATCATTAATCGCGTAAAGGATTGTTCATGACCAGGTGCACAGTGTAGGAGTAGACAAATTTGGAATGAATAAGGAAATCATTCCAGCGGCAACCTTAACAGCAAGAAGCGAACCATAAATATGAACCATAAGTACAAACCATAGATACGTATACAGGTTCAATTAGGAAGAGAGATATCAGAAAGAGACGAAAGAATTTCAAACGCAGACTCACGCCAAAATGTGTGTTCTTCTAGACTGAAAATCTTTCTTAAATGAATAATTATTTCCACTTCTATCTGTTTCGTCAGAAATGTCATCTTTTCAAGTTGAAATTGCATTTGCTTGATCAATAATTGATCTATTTTTGTAAGGAAATTCAAGTATTTTATTGTGTATTAGTTTTCTTTTTGTTGTTGAAATTTTTTTCCGACTGAAAATTTTTTCATTACGTTTCTTTTTGAAATGGTTGAAAATTGAACTACTTTGTTATTTATTCTATTGTCTAATGAATCATATATTTAATATAAGATTCGTTCTTTCTTGGTTGAAAATCTTTTTTTTTTATATAAATTACTGAATTCAAAATGATTTTTTTCACGGTAGATTGCAAAATTTAATAAAAAATGATGTATTCTGTTCTAAATTATCTTATTCTCCTCCCCTTTCCCCAACTATCTAACTATATTTAAAAGGTTTCATTGTTCTGGCTGAAATTTAATTTTTTGGACAGAAAATTGAACTGAATGTAGAGAGAGAGAGAGAGAGAGAGAGAGACTAGAAAGAGAAAATTGATATGTAACAAGTCTTTTTCTGCTTAAAGCCAGCAAGCCTTCCCATAATAGTTAAAGAAAGTTGGGGAAAGGGGAGAAGAATAAGATAATTTGCAACAAAATACATTATTTTCGAACAATTTTGTAATTTACCGTGAAAAAAAATCAATTTGAATTCAATAATTTATAAAAATAAAAACAAGATTTTCAAACAAAAAAAAAAGGAATCTTATATTAAATATATGATTTATTAGACAATAAAATGAAAAGCAAAGTAGTTCAATTTTTATCTATGCAGTTCAACTTTCTGTTCAAAAAATTAATTTTCAGCCAGAAAAAAGAAACCTTTCAAACATAGTTGAAGAAAGTTGGAGAAAGGGGAGAGAAATAAGATAATTTACAACAAAATACATTATTTTTGAACAAATGTTGTAATTTACCGTCAAAACAAACAATTTTAATTCGGTAATTAATAATAATAATAACAAGATTTTTAACCAAAAAAGAACGAAACTTATAATAAATATATGATTCATTAGACAATAAAATCGATCACAAAGTAGTTCAATTTTTAACCATTCAGTTTAATTTTCTGTCAAAAAAATTTAATTTGAGCCAGAATAAAGAAACCTTTTAAAAACAGTTAAAGAAAGTTGTGGAAAGGGGAGGAGAAGATCATTTTCAACAAAATACATTATTTTCGAATAAATTTTGTAATTTATCGTGAAAAAAATCAATTTGAATTCAATAATTTATCCAAAAAAAAAAAACAGGATTTTCAACAACAAAAAAAACGAATCTTATATTAAATATATGATTCGTCAGACAATTAAATAAATAACAAAGTAGTTCAATTTTTAACCACTCAGTCCAACTTTCTGTTCAAAAAGTTAAATTTCAGCCAGAAAAAAGAAGCCTTCCAAAAATTGTTGAAGAAATTTGGGGAAAGGGGAGGAGAATAAGATAATTTAGAACAAAATACATTATTTCCTTATAAATTTTGTAATTTACCGTTAAAAAAATCAATTTCAATTCAATAATTTATCAAATAAAAACAAAACAAAAACAAGATTTTCAACCAAAAAAGAACGAATCTCATATTAAATACATAATGCATTAAGGGCAAATGGTAGCCTATGACGTAGTCGAAATTTGACCTTGTAATGTGTTTTTTCTCCGACTTCTTATTTCCAAAGTAAATAATATTTTGG
>WSXT02000004.1:31393-44941 GCA_011762715.2 Neuroterus valhalla
TATATATAAATTTTAAATAGAACAAATCTAGCACTTGCCTAGTAGACTTTAAAGTAATAGAAATATATATAAATGTAGAAAGTCAGGGAGCAGTCTAAGAAAGCACAAGTGCCCACTCATTTTCTTCCAGCTCTTCTAATTAGACATTATAGTTTGAAAAAAGGCAATATGCAATTTAGTTATAAAATCAAGGAGAAACAGAAATAATAGCACCTAATTTTAAGGGCACTAATTCCATTTTCACTCAATTCTGCAATCATAATTTAATTTTTGAGGAGAAAATCACATTTGCATTTTAAATTCATACTTACCATTCCTTTCATTGATACGCTGACACTGTTGTAATTACAGTGTCAGAAATGCATTCCTATGGAACTATATGTAATATTGTGAAAAATTGATTGATTTTACTTTCTTCTTTTAACATTTCATCGAGTCGACAAGAAACAAGTCAAAGTTTACCTGAACTGAATTGATTAATGTCCCATAATTGTTGAAAACTTTTGATTAAAAATATCATAACATAAATCGATGAAAATATAATTTATCGCTGATAGTAAAAGGTTTGAACCAAAAGTTCGAACTTCATCTTCATAAATCACAACTTTTACGGAAGAACAATATTGTTAAAAAGAAAGTACTTTTACAGGTATTTTGTTGAAACGACTATGGTTGTTCGAGCTGTAAAAACTATTCGAGCTGGCACTGAAATTTGTGATAATTATGGTCCAATTTTTGCTGAAATGCCGATCAACGAGCGCAAGCGAAAATTAAGGATGCAATATTGGTTCGATTGTGATTGTGAACCTTGTCACAATAACTGGCCACTTTTAGTGGATCTTGATCCTCGAATCCTCAGGTAGAAATATCTACAAAATTATGTTTTTATAATTTTATATTTTCCGTATTCCGAATTTTTTTTTTTTTTATTACTAAAATTATAGAAAGAATACTCTTCCCAGGGTGGCCACAGAAATCCAAGAAAACAAATCCCAAGTATTTCCTAGTGTGTGACCATTTGTCCAGTCATGAAAAACACAAAATACATGTTAAAAATTTTCAACATTCAACAATTTTAAACCCCTAATCTCCAAGCTTCTGTGCTTCTAATTTTCTAGTTTCAAAACGGAAGTTAAAAAATTTTTCAAAATGTATAATCCAAATCACCACCCTGAAGGAGTATTTATTGCATATCATTTATTTATTCTATTCATTCATATGTATATTTTTTGTAACCAGTTGTTAGGATTTCCGAAAATTGAGATTTTTTTTATGAATACAAAATAATCTCTTGTGTTCAGTACGTAATACTCAAGTAATAGGTAGAATAGATTTCAAAGTTAACAGCAATCACTGTACTAATTCTGTACTTTTAATTGCACTCAAATAATTCAACATAAATAGTAAGTTTCCAGAGCACGTATCTCAATGTCAGTTATCACAATTCATTAGTTTAATGTTTAATGTTCACTATTAATCATATACTAAAGCATGAACTGTGTCGTTGTTTTTCATTTTTCAGGGATTACAATTATTCGGAACTTTCAAAAATTCCCAGGGCCAATCATCAAGAGTTAATGTAAAACAATCAGTCATAAATCTTTCACTAGTATAGAGTAGAATAGTTTTTTTTCTTTTCCTTTTCAAACTTCAATTCCCTTCGCCCTGCATTTTTACCATATTTACCGAACCTCAAAACGCCATTTACATTTTTACTTATGCAAACAATAGATATTTGATGGTAAAAAATAAGCATTTTTGCCAGCTTCTGAATATTGAACTCATTTTTCAACAAATTATTTTCTTATTGTAGGAAGTTTTCAAATTTAAAATCATAAATTCGAAAGACATTTATTATGGGATAAGAAATCATTTTTTTTTTTAATAAGATTTTTCTACTATGCTTTCTTGAATACAAATCGTTGCGACGTCTCGCTTTGCATGTTTCCATATGCCCATGCCTTTATTTTATATTTTTGCATGTTTGTATAAGAACTTGAGTGTGTTGTAATTTATCACTTTCCTTTTAGTGTAGTACTCAAGAACCTTCCAGAACAGTTTATCCACCAAAATGCAAATAATAAACAATAACTATAGATAATTTCAGATAAGTATTTTGACTATCTTTTATCTAATCTTGTGTAAATACATAAAGAAAATCAACCAGAAATCAATAGATATTCTATTTATTTCTACCAGAGTAAGGAAAGACTCTTGAATCCCATACAAACCAAGAGAAAAACATTGAACAAAAATTTATTGAGATTTTTTAAGTTAGATTTTTCTCTAAATATTTGCAATACAAATTAAACAAAATCTCAAGAATATGGAATTAAGTCTTTTAAATACATTATTCATTAATGTACTCATTATATGAAACGATTTTTTCTATGCATTAAAAACTATTGTTATTTTTCCGTACAATTCTAAATTCGAAAAAATTAATTTTTTAATAGTAGATAGCGGTTCGATGTGCTCGAAAGGAATATGGAAATTCTTGAACGCTTACTTTATGAATAATAATTTTTTTTTCTGTGGGTACATTTACACTTAATATGACATTTATTTACAATTCTAGAATTATATAACTTCCGATCTCGAGTTTTATAGAAGTGAAAATGTTGAAAGTTACAAGAATTTTCACTCAAATTAATTTAGAACGTTTCTCATCTAAGATTGCTAACATTTGAATGTGTAACAAAAATTTAGGATCCTGATCAAGCTCAAGGCCATGGCTTCGTGTATTAAAATGCCTTATTTGCAATAATCTCATTAATAGTTTCAATCTGGTGGGTTTATGATTTAAAAATTTCACATATTTTGCCAAGATTCTGGGAGAATTTTTAAAATTAATAGGAGCACTCCCGTCTCGTACATTTGAGGTTTCATTTCATTCAAATAGTGCGGTTTTAATATTTTTTAACTTGGAATAAAACCTTTTTTGCACTACTTTATTGATGATTTTAACAGTATAAATTGCGACTTACGCACCAAAGCTTCCTAATAATAAGTGTGCTTTGTATCAAGTATCAAGATATGAAAATGGGTCAGCAAAAATCATTTTTATGAGAATATTCTCGGCTATTCACTGCAAATCTCGTAATTTCACAATCAACTGGACTGCTACAAAAATGTACAGTTTCTCACATCAAGTAAAATACCCTCAGGTTCAGGTGCGATACCAAATCCTGTGACAACATCCTGCCCGTGAAAACGGACACGAACGAGTTCATGGTTCCCTGCACAAAGTGCGGTCAAAGTACCAATATCCTAAAAGGTTTGAAATCTCTGCAAGATACAGACCAACTGTTCCGACTAGCTTCAAAAAACCTCGAAGATGGTCGTCACGATCAGGCCTTGAAATCATACTTGGAAATTCTCAATATACTCGACGAAAACCTGGCCTTGCCAGTAAAAGATTATCACATATGCCAGCAGGGCGTTCGACTTTGCTTACTCACATTCGGAAACATCGCTTTGATTTAGGAATAATCCAAAGGAACATTATAACGGGGATGCCCGGCTATACGTTGCTATATCTCAAAAATACCAAGACCTGCACATAATAGATGAAGCGCAAAAATTGCACGGAGAGGAGTAAACCGGAACTGTTACTGCCAACCCCGTAACTGCTACGCGCGATTCCCGAGTATGAGATAAACAGTAACTGTTACTGCGCTCACATGAACCTTTGCTGCCTGCAGAGTGTCTGTTCGGCGCGAGACAGTAAAACGCAACGCAGTCATAGTTACTGCAACGGCAGTAATGGTTACGGTCTCGAGAGTAATAGTTCCTGTTTAGTCCGTAACCATCACTGCACGCGCAGTTTTTTGCTTTATCTATGGATCCTTTAAGCAGGGCGATTTCATTTATTGTTGATATATACATTTAGTGAAAAAACAATAAACGATACTTTCTATTACTTTTTCGGGAATTAGTTTCTTAAAAATGTATATCGAAACCGGGAACGACGATCAGCTGATCCTCTCCTCCAATTTATGTAGTTTCTCAAGACATGAATTAAATTCAATGGGTAATATGCAATTTCAAAGTTCAAATAGAAAACCATTAGATTTTAGTAGAACTAAAATTTTGTCAGCGACGAGGCATCAAATTTCGTAGCACTACTCAGCAAATTTAATTGCACTACTACTACTGCGCTCACTGGAGCGATCCGGGTATTAGCAGTAACTATTACTGTCAGCGGAGCAACGGTTACTGCAAAACGTTTTCAGGTGGCGCACAGTAACTGTTACGGTGTGACCGGAATAGTTCCGTCGCTGGGAATAGCAGTCGCGGTTTATCTACAATCCGTTTTTCATTCGTAGCTGTTACGGTGAGCGCAGTAACAGTTACGGTGTAAACAGTATCTGCTCAGGTGTACTCCTCTCCGTGTGGCTCAGGACTTTCACCAGGGGGGTATAACTTGACGAGCTAACTTATGTAACAACTCGCAACGTTACAAGATGAAGAAGATGAAAAAAGAGAAAAAAATCAATTTATATCGGTTATACATTACATCTTTATTTTAAGCTTATATTTAAGGAGTATAAAATAATTAATACAACACAAAGCACTGACTTCTGTTTTAATCTTGTACATGACCACGTTTGATGTCCTTATTTTGTTCTCTAAAGTTAATTTAACTCGACATTATTATGGATATTTATTGTTCCTAATCCAAATAAAAATTATATATTCACAATCAAGACTCCCTCTCTTATGAAAAACGCCTTCTTCTTCACAAGAATCAAAACCTTCTCAAATTCTTCCAAATAATATAGTCTATTATTATGTCTAGAATCTACAAGATCTATCTCAAAATGAGCAAATTTGCTAATCAATTTGAAATCAATAACGTCTACTATTTTCAAAATGCATTCGGTATCACATTCATTTGGAAAATGTGTTACATAATTGATTCTTACTCTGCTGTGTAAGAATAACCTAATACTAAACACGTGTACCGAGAATGTGTATCATGTTATCTTTTTTTTTTTATACGATAATCACTTTCAATCTCGTATGTCCCATGATCAATTGATCAGTTTATATATATACAAATCAAACATTTTTCGCTTTTCTTCTATCCACCACAATGTCCGTTCCAGTTCTCTTTCCAGACACTTTTAGCACCTAACTGCAAGGACAATAAATTCGCTTAGAAACAACAACTTTCTAAAATAACTTCTTTCAATACACAGAACTGTCTACTGCAACGCAGTTTTTTAAAAACAGAAATTTGGGCCAAAAAAATTTGGTTATCGGCAAATAAAAGAAGCGCATAATTGAGTTAGCTGCTGAAGTGATAATAATTCTGACAGATTGTGGCCGTAAAAGGAGAACAAAAAGTATCACCAGGAAGAATCTAAAAGCTTCATTATCCAGTTCGTCTTGAAATGCGTTCGTGAGAGGTTTGGTTTATCGTTAGGATTTTAAGTTTGTGTTTGATTAGTACCGTCTATCACGGGAGTCCGAACGTGAACGGCGATCTCGGCTTCGGCTTCGCGTCAGAGATCTCCTGCGTGGTGAGCGGGATCGAGACCTAAAATGTTAGAAAATAATTTTCATTATCTGTATTTTCGAAAATAAACAATGTTTTGAGCAGTTCGTTCGACCGCGACTCGCATTTTCAAAAATATTATCAAAGTTATTGTACATAGAAGCGGCGATGGACTTGTTTAGACAGCTTTAAAGGTTGGTGCTGAACATTTACAGCTTTCCGCCATTTTTAAAAACATAGAAAAGACCTCGGATTGAGCCGATTTGTCCCTTCGCTGCAAATATGTTTAATCTTTGGTATCAGTCATTTGAAGATATTTATAATTTAAATCCACTCTAATTTATTATATTTCGAGTTTAGAATATTTTTTTTCTATCAAGTGGAAGAATAAAAATAAGACGAGGTCGAGCGATGTAAGTCAAACACATATAGGTATAAAAATCATCGCAAGACGATGTAATTGAATTAGGATCGACTAATTCATATTTGCCTAGGGGTGATAAAAGACTAGTTAGACACAGAAATTAATAATTATTACAAAATGACATCTCACCATAAATGGTAAACCAACCAACAACAAAATTAATTTAGTAGTTAAGAAATCAAATCTTAAGAATGTAAATGTTATAGATATATGTATTTCACGACAGTCCTCCAAGTTAAGTCTTCTTTTTATAACAATTTTTATATCATGATAGAATAGTAAATTTCGCCTATGAAATTTAACATTGTCCGAATGAGAATGAGTGAAATTTTATCTCATATTATATTGAAACAGATGCCATTAAAATAAAATTATTCCCCTTCTCAAGTTTTCCAATTTTTAATAACTTCAGTATTAAGAATTAAAACCTGAAAAATGCTCAACTTCAAATGTTCTAAGCGTAAATCTTCTTCAGTTGAATTCCAAGTTTTCTTGAACTGTAGGATATTAATTTAGAATCCCTGAATATTGTACAGGTTTAGGATGAAGAGCTGTTTTTTTTATTCAGACATAAGGAAACTTAGAAATTAAAATATGCAGATTAAAGTGTTCAAAAGTAACCGATTTCAGGATTCGGCATTGCAAACAGTATAATTTTGAGGGGAAAAAATATCAAAATTGCAGATCTCCAGCTTCAAATCTCAAAGCTTCGAAGTTTTGAAGTATTTACTTTATATTGTACTTGGAACATAGAAATTTTTCAATCATTCACAGGCAGCCTAGTGACTAACCTGGAATAAAAACTTTGTAATTGCTTGAGCTGTGCAAATATCCGCATGAAGAAGAAAAAATGTAATAATAAAGACTTTATATAGTTGAATGTTCAATTTGAAATCGTGCTTTAAACATACGCTGTGAATCTTTGGAAAGTTCCATCTCCGAGAGAGCGGTAGTGTTCCCGAAACAATTCATATGAGATTTTGAAGCTTCTTTAGTTCGACACTAGAGATATAACAATTCAAACAGTAGTATCTGATACATAATCTTTCAACGTTTACCAACTAACAAATAACAGGGTGTCTACCATATTCTTGAAAATGAATTTCCTGGTTTTCCAGGGTAAATTTTCACTTTTTTCCAGGTACAACTTATGCCATTAAATAAATTTTTTCACCAATTTTCTTATTACATAAAACTTTATAAACACTTTAAATAAACTGTTGGACAATAAATATTAAATATTTATCACGTATAATAAATTATTTTAAACTTCGATAATTTTTGCAACTTATCAAAAATAACAAACATTTTAATTAGTATCCATTTTTAAAGACATAGTAAATAAGATTTTAAGGCCATGTTAAACATGGGTCACGTGACCCAAATTATCGATTTTTTTTGCAACGACTCACGTCCGTACCGAAATAGATATCGAGTTGATTTTTTGGGGAAAGCCTTAGAAAACGATAAACTACGTTTGTATACAACATTTGGTTCAAAATTTTGGAAAAAAATTATCAAAAAAATTTTTCTTTTGAAAATTTTGAACAAAATGTTGTATACAAACGTAGTTTATTGTTTTCTAAGGCTTTTCTCAAAAAACTAACTCGATATCTATTTCGGTGTAGACCTGAGTTGTTGCAAAAAAAAGATGTCGGCAAGGTAGGAATTGCGTAAGTTTATCATGGCCTTAATATAGAATAGTTTATGAAAATAACGAACGATAATATTTTATGAACTAGCATTTAAATTGCTTCAACGGTTTTTTATAACTGTTATCCTTGTTTAATATTGATGCGATTAATCGTGATCTTTATCTTGCTTTTTATTCTAAGCCGTTGCTTTTTTGAAAGCTGAAAATGAAATTATCACTTCTTGTAATAAATTTTTATTGATAACAATCTCGAGTAACGATTTCGCGATTGCACAAATGGTATCACATATGACATGCTTAGCAACCAGAGAATTTTCTTTTTGATTTTCAACCGAACAATTTTGATTCACTGAGAAACTTCGTTCTAATGCTGCGTTTCCATGAGATAAAATCATAACTTTTTGCATAAAGTCAAATTAATTCATATAATTTTGCATGTCATTTAGCTTCAAGAGCTTGTACCAAAATACTTCAAGTCTCATTTTATGTTTTATGTTTACAAGAACATACGGAATATTGCTCCTTTTTTTATGCATACCCAACAGGTGGAACTTTTTGCGAGAAAGTGAAAATTCATTACTTTTACATGTACTGCAGAGAAGTAAAAATCCGTTACTTGTACGTGTACATAAAAATGAAAAAATTCTAAGTTTTCAATCAGTTTTCCTAATAAATCATGGTTTTACCAGCACAAATTTCATTCCCTGAGATTTCCCGGTTTTTCAGGTGCGGTAGACACCCTGAAATAAGTGATTTGTCGTCTAGACACATCGAAACAACATGGAATAGATAGGAAATGAAAATATTAAAGAAAGCAATAAATCTTGGATTAACTGAAGATGATTCTCAAAATTCTGAAAAGCTTGGAGAGACTGTCGGCTAGGTAAGAAATAATTAAAAAATCTTGGAAAATCGGTGAAATACCAGACAACTGTGAACATGTAGTGGTGGTGGTTGGTGGTGGTGGTACTTGGTTGGGTGGGATGGTGTGTAGGTGGTGATCATTTTGCTTTGCTTGGTCGAAGATAACTGATGGTCGCATGTCAGCTAAGTTAAACGTGATGGTTGACGAGTAGTAGTAGTAGTAGCAGTAGTAGTAGTAGTAGAAGTTGGGACGGACGGACGATCGGACGCGCCGATATTTTGACAGAAGTATTCGTTTGGATCGCGTCGGCCGTTTGATGGGTATACGATGCTCCTAGTCGCTAGAAGTTGCGGTAGCCCGAAGAAGTCATATTGAAGGGGAACTGACGAACTGACGAACCGACGGACAGCAACGGACTGTCAAGCGACGGACGAGTTGACTCCTAGCGGTGACTGGTGGTGACTGATGGTGACTGGTTGGGAGATTAGTGGGCAGGCAGGCAATATATTTTATTTTCAGTTTTGTTTTCTAGACTTTTTTTCACGGTGGCTGTAGTAGCAGTAGTAGCAGTAGTAGTAGTAGTAGTGGCGGGGAGAAGAGTAGAGCTAGGAGCTGACGCTGGTAGAATCTGCAAACGTCAGTTTTACCAATATAACCATCATCGTTATCATACTCCTTGCCACTATTTGTACACTTCTTTTTTTTTAAACTTAAATTTTTCATTACAGAATATATTACTCTGTTGAATAATTTAAAAAAAAATATTAAATTAAAATTTAATCATTAACGCTAGACTGCCCACTCTCAACATTTAATGTTTATTGTGATTAAAGCTCAGCCCTTTGCTTATTTTTTCTCCCAGTCGCTTCTCGACCTCTCTACTCCAGATCGAAAAACTACTCTCAACCTTTTTTGCATGCTCATTAGGGTGATTTATTTTATGAGGGAAAAAAGAATCTCGTCAAATCCAAACGCACACACGTTCTGTTGGTACCTTTTTATGTCTAAATAAGCTATATAGAATGAGTCGTTTGAATAACCTTTAGAGGTTCCCCTTCTGACATTGATGTATTATCTAAAAATTGAGAAGATTTTAACATTGAACTTTACAGAATGCCTGAAATTAATCCACTTTCCAAGCTCAATTGAGCATGTCTTAGTTGAAAATTGTAAATAACAATAATTAAAAATATATTACAGTTTTTACAATAATATTAAAAATAGTCATTTCAAACTGTTCTTAAATGTAGCGAAAATATGTAATTCACTTATAGTATTTTGTAATTGGCAAACCTCATGGCATATTATCATGAACAAATGTGAAAAGAGTAAGATAAAATCCGTATTTACCTTGAAAATGCCTTTTAAATCGTCAATTGAAATGTAAAAGGGGATAACTCTATATGCATACAATCTAACATGCATTTTCAAGCCATTGAGGGAATTGAAAGAAAAATCGGTACAAAAATAGAGACCTCTAAATCAAATCAGATTTTGACTTTTTCCAATTAGATATCAGAAAGGGTACAAACATGTTGGAAGTAGATAAGGTGTAACAACAACACTCAAGACAAGGTATAGCCTGACACAGGATCGCGATGCGATCCGGCTTTTTTTAAACTAACGGAAAACTAAAAGAAAATGTACGGCCCCTCAAAAGAAAATCCGGGTTGGAAGAGATCAAATTGTGAAGCTGAACCTGAGAAATCCTTTTTCCTTCTGCTATGCTAAAAGCAACTCTTTTAAGACAGTTTTGTTTAGGTTGAGGAGGGGGATCCTTCTGGAAACCTACAAAGGGTTGATTAAGTATAAAAATCACTTCAAATGGAAAACAAAATTTCTTCCTAGTTTCCTTAAATTTTTTCCCAGATGAAGTGAGAAAGTTACGTAATCGACCCCTTGACCTGGGATTGACTCCTTGGTGAACTTTTGCATTGAAAATGGCGAACCATTTAGCCACTTTGTTATTGGCTAACAGAAAAGCTGCACCTTGTCTACTTCCACAAGTTCGGATAGTCTGCATATTCAGATTCAAATGGTTTTTTTTTCAATCACTCTAATGCTCAATGACCTGAACTTACATCTTAATGAGAACTAACCTACTTTCACGGAACCTCTGACGTTTATATACAGTCAAATTTAATCTTTCTCAAAGTACAATTAAACCCTTCTGAAAAAACTGTAGTTCACTGCGACTTCACTTTTCGTTATTAATTAATAATTCGACCAAGTTTGTCAAGATTCGAAAACTTTTTAAGAACTGGTGAAAAAAATATATATTACAAATATGATCAATTACATGCAAAACATAAAAGCTTTCTCGTTTGATCATGTCAAACTTGCTTTCCCAATCAAGGGATTCCGTTTTAAAATGATATTAAAACACTCGAACCACTCCAAATGCTCACGCATTATGCAAAAAAAACACCGTAACCTGGTAAAATAAAAGAAGATTATAAAAGAAATTCTAAAAAGTAGTCGCTGATGCATTTATGGATTACAAGACTAATCTCACGAATCGAAAAAACATCAGACACCAATTTCTTTGCTCTACTCGCACGTTCATTTTGTTAAGACTCAAGCGGCGCCAATGAGAATGAATCTTGATCTTGGACCAGCACCAAAGCTCTCTCCAGCGATCCTAGGTAGGGAAAGATTATATGCTTCCTATCCTTTCCCAATTATCAAATCGATACTGAATCGATTCAGTCTTATGGGCCATTATCAGAAGTGATGGTGATACTTCATGACACTCAGTGATACCGCGTGCAATATTACAAGTACGATACAAGCGGTATTCTTCATACCTACTTGTAATCGCAGACAGGCCATTCAGCTTGGGAGTCTGAAAAATTTAGGGAAAGCTACAAGCAGGGAGGAATTACCTGGAGTATCGATTAATCGGCGATCTTCGTGGACTCTTGGAGAAGGACCTGAAAAAGAATGAAAAAGATCTTTGGTACGTTTCTGCAGGTGTTCAAGTTTGCCGATTGGTCCTGTTCAATAAGTTTTCTTTGTTCTACTCGCACCTGGAAATTCAGTCAAGAGATCCTACGATCTCTCCTAGAAGCTTACCTTGGATAGCGACCAATCGACTTCTTAGGTGGACTCCGGGATCTGGACCTACAATATCGTGAGAAAAGACACATGGTACTTAAATCTGGTTAATCTAAGCGTATACACAAGGGAGAATATGTTGAGAGAAGAGAGGGCACTAAGCGTTTCTTGAGACTAGAGCTATTGCTATCTCCTAAGATTTTCAAGACACTCTTATTATTTACCATGCACCGCTACCGTTTCTTGCTTTTCGGCTGAATTCGCTAATCTATACTAATAGTACTTCAACAACTCTCCCTCAAAAATTCAAGCTCTACTTTTGAATTATTTATCATTAGGTTACTCTAGATGGCTGCATCGGTTTGCAAGAAATGTGCACCTAAAGCTTGACGGTACACCCTTTCTTCCAAGTGTGTTCGTCAATTCACCATATACCTACTTAGTGAGACACTTTGACATCTGCTCCAACTTAGTGGGGCTGGAAATTATTTTAGGGATAAATATGAGATGTGGCTTACCTAGAGGAATATCTGGGACCTGGTCTGCGTCCTCCACCGCCGCGGCGACTTCTGCCAGAGGACATCTCCACTCGCACTCTAGTACCGCAACAACGCCTGCAAAGAAATTTTACTTTTATTAAAGGCAATTATTACAGGATTTTTAAATTGATAACTATTCAACTTAACGACGCAAGCGTTTGCATTTAAATAATACAAAACAAGTCAAATTTCATCATTTTCAACTGGAATGTTCGAAACTGACCTGTTTATTATTCAATTTTCCAATGTGTGGTTTTAGATTTTTGACGAGTGTAAAGTTTGAAATTTCCTTTCATTTTTATTTGGTATTTTAACATCAAGCTAAATCCCTTCCCAGATAAGCGTAACTCGTTCGTTTTAAGCCTCGTTAGAATACCGTAAATCCAGGAATTTCATAGTGAACAAATTTATCCTTAGCAATTACGATGAGTTTTCAATCCTCTAAGCCTCAAAGATACATAACTGCAAATGTAAATCAGTTTGAGACAAATTCGAATTCCCGGTCATTTCCCGGTCAAGTTTTTCAATTTTCCCGCTCATTCTAAAAATTCTTTAACAAAACAGATCAAGAATTGCAAAATAAATTTCAACTTCAATGATGAATATTTAACTAGAGCACTCCAATTTTCAACCATCAAGGTGAATATTCAATCAAGTAGATCAAATGTCAAATAGAAAGATCAATTGTCTACCAAAAAATACAATGTTTTAACAAAATAGTTGAATTTTGAACTGGAAAAATAATTTTTTCAACTGAAAATGAAACAGTAACATTTTTAGTTTGAAAACCCAATCCCATACCGAACATAAGAGTTCTTAACTAAAACAAAGAATCATCAACTACTGAAAGAGTTAAATTTTCAAACAGATGAATTCACTTTTAATAAAAAAGATCAATTATAGTCCACCAAAATTTTAAAACTCAAACTTTGAATTCAACCAAACAAATGAATTTTGAAGTACAACTTTGGAATTTTCAGTTGGAATAAGTTAAATTCCCCGTTGAAAAAAATTACTTTTAACAGAGAAACATTAAATTGTATCAAAAAAACTAACTTTAAGCAAAAAGATTTTTAGGCAAAATGGTCCATCTTCAAACACAATTGTAAATGTTCAACTGCAGCACTTGAAATTTGAATCAGAAAGACGAATTTTCACCTGAAATAATGAACCCTCCACTAGAATAGTTGAAATTTTGACCAAAAATCAATTTTCAACCAAAAAATACAATTTTTCAACTAAATGGTTGATAGAGATAATTATTTTTTTAAATTAATTTTTTTTTTAAAGAATATAATAATAACATTTTTGGCTCAAAAATTAATTATGAACCAAACATAAGAGTCATCGACCAGATGAATTTTCGACTGATATGAAAAATATTCAACTGTTCAACTTGGGTTGTTAACCGTAAAGAAGAATTTACGATCAAGAAAAGTAACTTTCGGAGAAAAAGATAATTTTATACCAAAAATCAATTTTTCAACAAAATATGTGAATTTTCAA
>WSXT02000005.1:6116-24404 GCA_011762715.2 Neuroterus valhalla
AATGACAAAAACTGCATTTGTTTCGAAGAAAAATTTATGAATCGAAATCTTTATTGTGTTTACAGAGTTTTGAAATTTTATTTTCAATAAAATTCCTAGAATAAAAAAAAATATATCCAACTTGAAATGAAAATAATTGATTGAATAAAATCAATTAATATTAGCGACATATCTTTTGGTACTTATGTTATTATTCAAATGAGAATATATCGCTGCTTCATGCAACTTAGATTTCGAGGTAATAATATATTTTTAGTTTGATCTAAAATATTGTATGCTTTTTACCAAAATAACAGCAATTTCTAATACAGCTCACGCGCCATTCTCTCATTATATACCGTTATTAAAAATTCATTTTTACAGATGAACAAGGTTAACAAGGTCAAGCTACTAGCTTTTTTTCAAATTTTCCTTTTCCCATATTCTACTGCACATTTACATTCATTTTCTAAAAACTAATTGAGTATGCTTATAGCTGGCCACAGGAGGATAAAAAATATGACCTTCAAAACATTTTATGTACAGCACAAACTTTGAATCTATATACTATTTTGTATCATCTGAACGGCTTGATTTTCACTCTTACTTTCGGATTTTCAAAATAAAAGTTTTCATTTATACAAATTTTTTCAAAAAATAATGTGCAACCAGTGATTGAAAAAGTCGCTGATTATCCTCGATTATTTCTTGGACCTCTCGATAAAGACAAATTTTGAAGGTCATATTTTTTATCCTCGTGTGGCCAGCTACAAGTATATTTAATGAATTTTTATAAAATAAATGTATATATATATATACAGTAGAATATAAGAAGAAGGAAGATTTAAAAAAAAATTAGAACTTCGACCTTGTATTTGTAGGTCAATAATTAACTTTTAATGGACCGGTCTATTTTTCCTTTATTGGAAATTACTTGAACCTAAAAATGCTTTTTGGATTTTTTTCCTACGCCTACTGGGTCCCAAGATATTGGATTTCTTTCAAATTCGATTCAAATTTCCCATAGTGCGACGTCTAGACTAGATAATATATTCTGGAATAACTTCTGAATCACTTCTAACACTTTTTTCTGTGAGTTCGAATCAAGCTTACGGGCTTACGGTCAATTAGTTGAGAAATAGAATTCAAACGACGAGTTACAGATATATATCGATACTTAATATTCAATTTCCTCAACCTTCAGGGAGTACAAGTCCATAAAGTCAAGATCATAACAGATCCTAACGGTATTGCAAACTAGAAATAGTGTCAATAGACTCCTACCTAGACACTGAGAGAATTGGCAAACAAATTGGCAGAGGTCGTCATTGGGTTGTCAGGTGAGCTGAAAAATTGCTATACTTTCGAATTTCAGTTAACATTTAAGAATGAAGTCGATGTGAAGAGAATTCACGACGGTTGAAGAGGAGGAGGAGGTTAAGTTAAAGTTAAGTTAAAGTTAAATGTTAAAGTTAAATGTTAAAGTTAAATGTTAAGGCAGCCTTCCTCGTTGTCGCAGGTTGATAGCATGCCGGAATGAAGGCAAGGGAGGTGCAAAAGGTGAAAAATGGTATGCGATCAGCATAACCGGTTTCTCATGCGCGTCTCTCTCTGCGAGATCCGACCCGGGCAACGGGGTTTCGCTGACAGGGTCGCTTTTCCCGATGTTAATCTAGTACAGTTGCTGATACAGAGTGATAAATATGTGCCATTCATTGTTCAGGAATCTAAACAGGGTAGTAGAAATATCCTTCAATAGGATAAAGGATGCCTGATAAAGGACCCGCTCGATCCCATATTAGCATTACCATATTAGAATATTACATATCCAGCAATAGCTAGTCCACATGTATGCACTATCGCATTCAAATTCCATTCCACGCATATTTTCTCAAAATGTGTGCGTTAGATGACTTTCCTTATATGACGCAAGAGACGAATCGAAAGAAATCTTATTTTATATAGTGAACGTAGCTCGAGGAATGCTAAGGGGAATAGTTAAAAAAATTCTCCTAAATTTCTGGTTCAACACGGTATCCTGATATTTTCGTTTTTAACGAAATACACTAATCACAAAAATTGAAGGATTAAAAAAAAATTCCAAATTTTTGGGTGATTTTCAACATACAGTGACTTGGCGAAAAATGGTCGTACGGTAAACAAAAAAAGGGAAAAATGTAATTTCAACTGTCTACTTTCAAGATCTGGACTGTTAAATTTTTTAGCGTGTGCAGTTTTCAAGTAATCATTCACAAACTAAAGAAAAAAAAATTTTCAAAATTTTTACTCTTTCTTTCAAATGGAAAATTTAGTATAACTTTACATATAGTGGATGAACAAAGGATAACGTCAGGGATTTTCCAGCATTAATGTTTCCCTAAAAAACCCTTAAAGTTGCTAAACGGTGCGATTTTTTTTTCTTAGTGTCCCGAAGGCTTAAATTTATCCTTTCTCTCAAAAACCACCGTAACAAGCAATTTTTCCATTTTTATTCAATTTTTCAACTTCAAAATATTTTTTTCTTTTACCAATAATGCGTAATTTCTCTGTTCATAGGCATCAATTACCAAGGAAAAATTGAAACAAAAAATTTTTCGAAGTGATAATGTTGACTGAAAAAAAGTTGAAAATTTGCGAATTCAGGGATAACGAAGGATGAACGAAGGATACCGTTGGTAATTTTCCAGTATTAATGTATCCTTGAAAAACCCTCAAAGTTGAAAAAGGCTACGATTTTTTTCTTAGTTTTCCGAAGTTTTAAATTTATCCTTGCTGTCAAGAACCACCGTAACAAGCAATTTTTCCATTTTCATTCATTTTTTTAACTTCAAAATGTTTTTTTTTGGATCAATAATGCGTAATTTCTCTGTAATGAGTTCAAGAAAAAAAATCGCAACGCTTCGCAACTTTGAGGGTTTTTTAGGGACACATTAAGATTGAAAAATTACTGATTTTATCCTTCGTTCATCCACTTTATCCAAAGTTATACCAAATTTTTCTTGTATCCTTGAATTCGAAAATTTTCAACTTTTTTCAGTCAACATTATCCCCACGTAACTAATTGTCAAAGTTAAAATTGCCATTTCTGCATTTGATCAACGATTACTCAGCGCCAAATTATCTGAAGGAGTTCAATTATAGCTCAAATCAAAGCTAGTTAAATTCTCTAAAAAAAACTCTTCAGTCGCATGAAAAAAAATTGTAAAGCCCACAGACCATTCTAAAGACAAGCAAAAATTTGGAAATTTTTTTTTTTCGATAGGCTTTTGGTAATTGCTTGAAAACTACCTACTTTAACAAATTTTATAGTTCAGATTCCAAAAGAAGACATTCAGAGTTAAAATTTCCAATTTTTTTATTTACCGTACAACTATTTTTCTCTGAGTAATCGCATGTTGAAAATCATCCAAAAATTTGGATTTTTTTTATATCCTTCAATTTTTGTTGTATTAAGGAAGAAAGTCTTCAGGGTCATTTGATTTAGCTGAAGTTTGTTGCGACCTAATTTAAAAAATGTTTCTTAATTCGTTAATGACATAAATTTATCAAACAACCTAATTTTTTTTTTCTTTTAATTTGATTTTCAAAACGTAAAGGTGCAAAAATACGTCACATTTATGTGAGCATGTTACTGAGAAAACAGATGTGGGTTTTTGTTGCAAGTAATATTCAACTAGGTAAAGTTAGACCGAAACAAAAGTAGAAACAAAATATAGTTGACATAATGACCATACCCATGGTCTTCGAAATTTCATATATCATTAGGTAAGAAGAAGTAACTCTAATATAAAATGATGTGCAAAAATTGTATTTTAAAAATAACAAAAAGATTACCTTTTTTTGGCACTATCGAAGCCTCATTAAACTTCAGGTTTTTTTTCGTTTCAAAATAAAACTTACCTGACAAGGTTTAATTTTTTAGAAAAATTTTCAAAACTTAGGCCCTGATCTCAATTTTCAAACCTAAAATATGTCAAGTTGCACTTAGAAATTCGTCAATTTTCCTTTTTAGTTGAATGATTATATTTCGCTATGTTAATTTGGCTGATGAATAAATAGTAGGAAGAAAGATTAAAAAAATCGGGATTTAAAGTATATGCATATCAGGGAAATAAAATAAAGACCCGATTCACATATACTGTAAATCCACCGGTATATTTTCTTCATTTTTCTCCCTGCGAGTTATTCATCCGCAAAAGTGGAAAAATTTTAAATGCACTTTTACAGATTTTTACTTCAAAAAATAGAAAACCGGGCTTAAGATATGAAAAGTTTGCTAGAGCATAAACTTCAAGAGGTAGGTACGTTTCAACTAAAAAAATGTAACACCGTGATTTCAATAATTATTTGCTAAAGCATAAACTTCATGAGGTATGTTTTAATTAAGAAACTGGAATACCGTGATTTTAATAACGATTCGAAAGTGTCAAATTTTTTTCTCAAAAACTTTTTTTCGCCTATTATTTGGTATCAAAGTGACTTTTTCTCATGTTATATAAAAGTTTGAAGACTGAATAGACCTGATTTCGTTCAATTCGATTTCAAATTGTAGGAATTGAGTTTTGCTCTATTCACTGATGCACACAAATGTAACAATTTTCTGCACCTTTGCATTTTGAAGATAAGATTTATACATGAAAATAAAGTAATTTGATAAATTTATGCCTTGAGGCCGTGTTAAACTTACCCGATTCCTACCTTATCGACATCTTTTTTTTGCAACAACTCTTCAAACTTTTTCCAACTTTTCAAAATTTCGAACCAAATGTTGTACACATACGTAGTTTATTGTTTTCTTAGGCTTTCCCCGAAAAATCAACTCGATATCTATTTCGGTGCGGACGTGAGTTGTTGCAAAAAAAATCGATAATTTGGGTCACGTGACCCATGTTTAACATGGCCTTAAATAAGTTAAAAAACATTCAAGTTAATCATTTTCGAGCATCAAAATTTTCTCAAACTAAGTCGCAACCATCCCCGGCGAGATACAATAAATTAAATCAGGTAAAATGAAGTTGTTACTAATAGTCTTGATTTTTTTTGTACCATTGAGCCATTTCCTCACGGGGAAGCCAACATGCCAACAGCACGCGATATCCCGGACAGTCACCCATCCAAGTACTAATCGCGCCCAACGCTTCTGAACTTCATTGATCGGATGAGAACTGGCTTTTTGAACGTGGCATGGCCGTTGGCCGTTGTTTAAAAGTCAAAATATTGTTTTCTACACAAAAATTTGAAATAAAAAAGACAGAAATTTTATTCATCAAATGTCGTTTTCGACTCTGAAACATAAAGAATGACATTCATAAAAATTTGCCATGCAACTTTCATAGAATCTACATATTGAATTTTTTTTCTATTTTAAGTGGTAATTAATCAATACAAAATAAAAAACCATTCTCAGATCCATACTGAGATTTTGAAAGTTCGATTGAAAAACATGTCTTACGGCATATGGTGAGACGTTTATAGGGTCTAATCGGAGTTATTCTATAACTGTTTCTTCAACAGTTAGGGTACCTGTTAGTTTCGGAATTTCCGTCAAATTCCAAATTTCATTCCCCCAATCCCACGGTTCCTCACACCTTTGCATCTGTTTTTGAGTTAAAATTGCAGTAAGATCGGTCAAATTCCGACCGTCCATATTGAATTTTCACTCTGGTTCAAATCATAAAACAAAATTGAAGTCAAAGTTATTACAAACAATCCAGTGTATTTCACAATAAATGATTTTATATTAAAAGTAAATGAGATCAAGTTGTAGATAATTTTTTCCCTAAGAAAATAAATTATCATTCATTCAGATTATATAATTTTCAATATTTCGGTTGAGGCAATAAGGAAAAAAGTTTGGTCAAAAATAAAATTTCTCAAATAAACAATCTTCTTGTTTTCAATGTTTTCCACATAAAAAATTATCTTCTTTAAAAGTCACCATCAGTAATAATACTTGAATTTCGTATAATGTTTCTTGGTGCCCGTAAATCTTGACTCAATTCAAATTTAAATTTAGTTCAGACTTTCTAAGTAAACACACACTGAATCACAAGGTGTCAAATTTTGATCCACGAGCGGATTAAAGCATTGTACAATAGCGCAATGGAGAAACACTTGGCAACTACATAAATAATAGATTGAAAATTACAGCTACATTCACATCTTCCTACGTAAATGTCAATTGTTTTCCATTGTGCAACGATTTTATCGACTCCTGGATACAAAGTTGACATATTGAGATTTAGTGAAAATAAAAAGAAAAATTGTCGACGAAAAAAATTCGACGTAATGAACGCTGTAAAATTCCTTTACTTTTTTTGGAGTTTAATTAAACTGTTTTGCATATAAACTGCTTTGCATAAAATAAATTTTTCTAGCGTGGAGATGAGTTTTCGTAGTACACTATTTTTATTTAAACTTTCCGCGTAATTTCGTGAACTTTTCTATAGACAGAGATTGAAGAGGCATTTACGCCCGAAGCGTTCAAAGGAGAGTTAAGCTGGAGTTCATTCCTATTGAGCTGAATTTTATTTCTGTTGAGTGAACGAAGTATTCGTTTGACTAGTTCAGAGAACAAGAATCGTAAAAAAAGTACCTACGCAATCTATTTTCAAAGTGGAACTGCGTAGCATTCCACCTTTGACGTTCGATAGAATCAAAAGTTTGAAGAGGCTTTGAGCCCTATAATGTATTTCGCCGACAATATTTTATCTTGAGAAAGCTCTTTCTGAATCCAAAGACCGGAGCGATCAACGCAAGAATAAATTTCCGAAAACGGGAAGAATTTGTGGTAACTCGTTTTAAAAGATTAGGTCTTTAATTGAAACTTTCCGAGAACACTAGTACAGTTTTAACAATTAAAAATTTCTAGCAAATCCAGATTTTAGGGTTAAACTGCATTCTGCTATAATATTATATAAATGAATAATTTGAGAATATTTCACGCCTTGAATTTAAAACAAATGTCGTGGTTGTAATCATTCAACACTGCGTACAAAGTTCTAAAGTATCATGTAGTGAAATTATAAATGTTTAACTCAAGCAGTTGAATTTTAAACCAGAAAGACGAACTTTCAACTTAAATGATGAACCTTTAACTAGAATAGTTCAATTTTTGAAGAAAAACTAATTTTCAACAAAAAAATACTATTTTCAAACAAAAATGGAATAGTGACATTTTTGGCTTGAGAAATTAATTTTAAACCAAACATAAGAGTTTTCAACCTGATGAATGTTCGACTAAAATGAAAAATGGTTGACTGTATAACTTGAATTGTTAACCGTAAAGCATAATTTTTAAAGACGAATCTTAACTTCCGACGTAAAAGATAATTTCCTATCAAAAGAAATCGATTTTTCGACAAAATATTGAAGTTTCCACGAAATAATTGAATTTTCAATTAAAAAAGATAAATTTTCACCGAATTGTCGAATTTTGAACTAGAAAAGATCAATTTTACACGAAAAATATAATGATGAATTTTCTACAAAAAGGCAAATTTTCCACAAAGTACGTAAATTTTCAAAGAAATAGATTAATTTTCAAATTCAAAAATCAATGTTCAACTAAATACTCAAATTTCTACCAAAATTGATAAATTGATTTTCAACAAAGTAGTTACACTTCCAATCAGAGATGAATTTTGGATCGAAATAGTGCAACTTTAACAACAAAAAATCGATTCCCAACACACAAAATTACATTTCAAACTATGATTTTTCTAACTAAAGAAGGATAATTTTGCAATGGACAATGTAAGAAAGTTTTTTATCATAATTCAGAAATATTCTTTCAGCTGAATACTACTTTTATTGATGTGAAGACTGCTTGAAGTACTTTCTTTATTTAAAATTTGATTTTTGAAATTTTGAAATCGCCCTCTTCTGAATCCGAATTGTGATTAGTTTAAAAAGTTCCCGTTCCGTGCAAAAAAAAAAAAAAAACACATCCGAGTGAAATTACACTTCCTCAGTGAAACTCCCTGCCCTCAAAAATAGCTCTATAATTATTTTCTGAAATTCCCTGTCCCAAGTCAGATAAAAAGAGAAAAGCAAATGAAACGTGATAAATACATTTTTTCGAAAAAAATGAGGTAATAATCCTTCCTGTATGTCTGGGCTATTATCAATTCAGTTATCAATTTTTAGTCAGATAAAATAATCTCACAGAGCAACAAATTTGCAAAATGTTTTTCTTATAATGGAAAAAAATAAAATTTCCTCCTCTCATAACGTTTAAATTTATTTAAATATTTGGAGAATCAGATTAAAGGAACGTTACATTCTTTGAATCAAATCATAAGATATCTTTTTGATTCATAAAAAGAAAGCGGTCATTTCTCCTACTTTTTCGGTTAAATTTTTTATAGTCTAGGTTTTGTCAGGTAAATTCCTGGTTTTTTAATTGAATTCCTGGTTTTTTCCCAGTCAACGAAATTCCCGGTCAAGTCACCACCCTGATTGTGTTTGGATTATTAAATGATTTAAAGACTTTCTCTAGAAAGTTGAATTAAAACTTGGCTCAGAATCAATGTCATTTTCGAATCTCACAAGTGTACGATATTAATTGAACTGACTGGCAGATGAACGTTACAATCGGTTTCGATAATTCTGAATATTAAAAAAATATCAGTAGATAACATCCTGATAGCGTTGCAAATTGCTGTGTATATACATGGTGGAAATGGTACTGAAAATTGATCAGTTACGATTTCAATGATGTTCACGCAGTAGTCTAACTAGAATTGTAGATTATACGTGGATTTGCAATCTAAGCAGGTGCGCATCTAAGTGCCTGAAAATTCAAAGTGCAAGGAGTTAAGAATAATTAAATGTTAGACTGCTGCAGTTTGTAATCGCATTTTCTAGCCTTTAATCAGATTATAAAACAGGAAACAGATTATAAAACAGGAAAATAAATCATACTTTATTACTTGGGTTAATTTGATAATAAGAAGTAGTTGTATGCTTTTCGTGTAGAATTAAATATGCATGTACTTCGGTAAATATCATTGAATAGAATGAAAAAAGTGCTGGGGTTTCCTAAGTTAAGTAAACTAGTTATTTTGATTAATTCTAGTGAGAATGAGTTTTCAAAGTTACTGATGTTATGTTCACTGGATAATACACGTGGAATTTTGATTCGTTGGAAAATCTTCCTTACAATTTCGAAAATAAAAAGGTAGAGATACTGGCTATGTATAATTTTAAAATATTCAGGCAAAGAAAATACAGTAAAGAAAGGAAGGAGAAACTGGACGTGAAGGTAAACCAGTATCAGATAAAGGAAGATAAAGAGGAATCAAATATACATAAATTCAATGAGAAAATGAAACAAAGAAGCAACTTTGCAAGGTTGAAATCAACCCGTTTAATACGGAAGTTGGAAAAAACAGTAAAAAGGTTTGAAGAAAAACAATAAAATAGAAGAATAAAGCAGAATAGACGGGAAGGTTGCTCAGATAAAAGAAAATCGGATTAGTAGAAGGTTATTGATGATGAAGAGGATCTCAATAAAAATAAATGGACACTATATCTCAAGAAACAATGATGGACGGAACGAGACTACAAAAAAGAAATAAAATCGAAATAGCGGATATGTAATTTAATGGCCCAGTTCTAAGTAAAATAATAAAAAAAATATATTTGCATGAATAAATAAATAAATAAATAGAAAAACGGATTGATCAGAAAGGGCATTGGAAACAAAATAAGAGCAATGGAACAAAATTGGAATGAGAGAGATGAGAGGAGAAATAAGGCAGTAAAGAATCCAAAATAGAATCAGTTAATAATAAGAAGCTTGCTTTGAATATTAATAACTTATTAGCACTATGGAATAAATTAGGTAAATTTTATGTTTCTAGTTTATAAGTTTTTTAATATCTGTGCAAATTATTTTTTCGCGTTCATTGAAGAATCCATACCTTCTCCTTAATTATTTCAAACAGATCATATTCTAAGTCTGACGTCCACACTTTAAACAAAGAAATTTTCTTCACAATCACTATTTAATGAGTCAATCCGACGTATTTTTAATACAGGGAATACCATCGCTCAAAAATGATCCTAAATTAATATTTTTTAAATTTATTTTTATTCAAGTCTCTTGAACTTCTACAGACCAAGACTTTGATTCTCAAAGAAGCTGGAAAAACTTCTATGAACTTCTATGTTCTTGATGAAAAAAATTTGGAAGTCCAGGTTTTCACAGATTTGTGCATATACACTTGAAATTTTGAATTTGGAAACTTGAAAAACTTGTTGAATAATTGAAAACTGTATTGAAATTTATGGGTGTATATCTATTGATCAGCTTCATACGAATTAACGAGTTTATATTCATAAGGTATATTATTTTATATTCATTTAAGTTCAGATTCAAATCAAATAATATTTCTTTGATTCAAATAGTTTTCATTCTTCAATCAAAAAAGAGTTAAGACTGTGAAGTTGATAAATCAATTCTTCTGAATATAAAAAATTCTAATAGGACCCCATAGAACAAGATGGAGGTTCAAATGGGATCCGTAAAAGCACTTTTTGTCCAAAAAAGGCTCAAATTGTTTAGAAGGCATGAAACTTGGTGTGCATGTATTTTTGAACTAAGTGCAGTTTCAGGTTAGGAAACCAAAAAATTGAAGAAAAAAAAAATTCCCAAAACGAAAGCAACTTTTTTTTGAAAATGCGTTATTTCCAAAATTATTGAAGATACTCGACTTTTTCTTTATTTTTATTAGGAGTTTCTCAAAAACAAACTGAATAGCAGCTATTCTTCTGAGAATCAGAGTCTTGCTCTTGTATGAATTTTTTACTTGGGTGCACTTTTACTCAGAAAGCGTACTTTCAAAAACAGTTGAATGAATCGAAAAAGGTAATGGAATTTTTTTGTAGGTCTCTTAAAGAAAAACAATTTTCACTATTAACTTTTTCTTGTATCTAGCATGATTTTCCGAAAATAACCCCAAATTTTCTATTTTCAGAGAAATAGCCACCATATGTTGTTGATGTTCTATAGTTATTTCAAAATTTTCCGGATTTGAAAAACTGAGTTAATTCTCCACAATAATAAAAAAAGGAAAAGTCAACTATTTCTATTACTTAAGAAAATACATGAATTTAAATAAAAACGCGCTTTCTCCTCAAACATAAATTCTCTTAAAAAATGTTTGGCAACCTGTCCTAAAACATTTTTTATATCCAAAAGAACACAAGTAACATGTCTCATGCCTTCCTAACAATTTGAGCTTATTTCAAGTGTACCACTCCGACTAGTTTTTGGTTGTAATTCTACCTGGGCTTTATATCTGATTCTTATCCGGCAATCTAAAATGAAAAATTATCATTTCGCTTAGGACTATCCTGAATTCTATATGAATATTTGGATAACTTTGAATCCAAACTCTATTGGCAGCAGGAGTATGCCACGCCAGTCATTGTATCTTACTGGCAAAGAAAACATCTACCGCGGGCAAAGAGGCGCTGCTGTATCAAAACAAACATGGCTGCGTATGAGATTCGGCATGCATATGATTAGCATTAGTCTCAACACGTTTATTCAAGTAAAGTATAATTTAAATGTGATAAAAATGTGATAAAAATGTTGCCACTCTCTCTAAAAATATTGTGTGAGTATGATGTTGCAACGCCGTCTTCCAGAAACATGATCGAAGGTGAAAGAGCGATAATTCATGATAATAAGAACAGTGAGATCAGTAAACAAGTGTCTGTCACTGTCATGGACTGCACTTGCAAAGCTGGCGCGAGCCATAGATTTTATTTAATGATCATGGTAATAATTCCATTTAATAATCACGTAGTAACTGTATAAAAAACAAACCAGGAAATTCATAATCATCACCGCTGAAATGCAGAGAGCATACTTGTATTTGTTGATCAGTATCTTGAATCTTGTGTCGATGTAACCATTCGGAACGTTTATCAACAACAATGCTTTCTCCAACAAGATTTTTCACTGTAACAGTACCACTGCCAAATTTTGGTACTTTATGGAAACTGAAATTAGTGTTGGTATTTTTTTTTGGAGTCACAATTGACAACAGCACACATTGCCTTCGCGAGTATCCCTTTCTATAATTCCAGGAGAATTCCATTTTTTAAATTTAATATTAACCTAATAAACTTCTTATGTACTTCGAACTGATTAATCTGACACAAAATTAATTATTGTCACGTTATTTGAGTGCAGCACGCATGTAAACAATGCTACGTGTATCTCATAGGCAGCCATGTTGGTTAGTTCTCTAGATGGCCATCAGGTCTCGCATTGCAACTACAAATTCCCATAATAGACAGTTGGTTCCCAACATGACTCAGCGGGCTAAATATGAAACTGAGGCGTTGATTGCATTTCGGCAAATACTGTCTTTGAATTTGGACAAATGATTCGAAAGTGTCAGCGTAGCCAATATGGCAGTGTCAAACTCTGATGCCAAAGATAACCTTTGAAATGTCTTTTCGTGTAATCCATTTAACGTAACAGTTTTCGGAAAAGCTCTACAATTCTTCTTCTTTGTTTCGTAAGTTCACTTCGTCGAACGATGGAATTTTAATAGCAAAGTTGTATTTGACAAGTTAAGGTATAAATAATCATGTTGTTAACATAAATATGAAAGTAACAAGAAGAACCAGATATGGTTACAATTAATTATACCTTTTTTTACTTTTCTCACACGATGAGAAATTATATAATTTATTATTACAAGAGCAGATGTTTATATTGCTTCAACATTCCAGAAATGTGAATTTACTTTTGAAGATCAATGAAATTCTGACATTCCATTGAAATTCAAACAAGATGGTTGGAGGAAAGGCGATCAGCGCCAGAGTTTCTTATTTTCCCCGCTGAGTCAGATTGGGAATTAAAATCATAATAATCGTGTCATGTCACTGATTTTCAGTTAATAATGAACAATTTCACAGTGAATTAACCGAAAAATTTTGTTGCAGGCGCTATAGCGGGTGACAATTCGTCACCGGGAAGTAGGACCAGGACCGGCGTCGAGGATGCTGCAGAGTTGCATCGGCGGAGGATCATCAAGATGCGCCCGCAGAGCGTTGGTCTTCGTCTTCGCCTGGGGCCTCGTGATGATAGCTGCAGTACAGTTCCGTCATTCTGAAAATAGTATCTTACGGGAAAACAACATGGCCGCCGACGACCGCACCAGCGTCGGCGTCGGCGGCTACAAGCGAGAACACCAGGGTCTTGGTGCATCCCGCTTTCTTCTCCAACGATCATCCTCCCTTGATTCCGGCGTTCCCCGTGATAATTCCGGCCTTGGTTCCCTCTACACGACCATAACGACCGGCAGCGAACGAATTACCCCAATCACCAGGAGTCCCATCGAGCTGGAGCCTCTTCTCGACAAAAGAC
Source organism: Neuroterus valhalla (assembly GCA_011762715.2). NCBI lineage: Eukaryota > Metazoa > Arthropoda > Insecta > Hymenoptera > Cynipidae > Neuroterus > Neuroterus valhalla. The sequence goes on from WSXT02000005.1 coordinate 19,489, forward strand.
CAGCAAAAACCGAGGACGAACTGATCCGAGAGATCGAGGATCGTCTACCCAGCCTGCCTCTTGCTTACTGGAACAAGAACAGCAAATTGAGCGTTAACCAAAACAAAAATACGAAAAACAACGAATCCGGCTGTGTTGCGAAATATCCTAGCATATATGATTTGGAGTTCAACAACATCTACTGGCAGAGTCTCAAGACTAGTAACGGAACATTCCAACTCTTTGGAGCTTTTTATGATAACAGGAAGCTCTCTAGGATTGGACCTGCCATCAGAATCGTCGGGATGATCAATAGGATCGAACCTGTGATCAAGACTTATTGCCAGCTATGGTACGATGGAGAACGAGAACCGAAGGTTGTTGAGATTCTTGAGTATAAGTACATCTGGTTCTCCAAGTGGGGTAATTATAAGCAGGGTATCTATCAACCTTATGTGATTGCCTGCAAGATTCCGCAATCTCATTGGAGGAAAGGTCCGCCAGCTTCCGTGTCCTTAGTCGAGAAGGTCTGCGATACTGGTACCAATAATCTTCGGGTGATTTACAATAAACCAGAAAAAAAGAAGGACTTTGCAGTTTGTGTCAAGGGACTGGACTTTCTTCATGAGGATCTGTCTGTTAGACTAGTTGAGTGGATCGAACTCATCGGACTCTTAGGGGCGGATAAGATTTTCTTTTACGAACTTCAGGTAAGGTTTGATTACATGATGATTGTATAGCATTTCTTCAGAGTCAGAATTACAGACATCAGTCTCTTCTTTACATTCCAGCGTTTTACTTCAGATATCCAAAGATCACAAGTCGTCAAATTAGATTCCATCTCTTTACCGTCTTACAGCTAAACCATGTTTATATTTCTTTGCTACCAGGTTCTCCATTTCTTTATTTTCCTTAACAGCTTCCTTATTGAAGCATGTAATTCGTTTATACTCTAGTACATATACTCCATCAATTATAATTATTAGTTCTTCTATTTTTCCTTTGGTCTTTATTTTTATTTCTCTCCAATATCTGTTATCCAATTCTGTCTTTTTGCTAGTGACTTACTTGATTAGTAACTTCCTGATTCAGTACTTATATACCCATAAATTGAAAGTTTCTGAATCTATCTGTTTATCCTTCAAGTGTTATGTAGTTATTGTAGTTCATTACACCTTTTTGCCCCTTTCCCGTTCTTAGTCTTCAGAATTTACTCAAGAATATTAAAAAATTCTTTATCTTTGTTCCACTCCCCTACTTTTATGCACCCACTTGTTAAGGATAGAGCTGTTTCCCTTTCGTTCTTGTAATGAATGTTTCTATTTCTTCCTATTCTAGACTACTTCATACATGCTTTCTTGCAAATTGCCTCAATTAGAATCATTACCACGTATACTGAGTCTTTTTCTTTCTTTCCACTTTGAGTATGCAGAGATCGCTAGTGCTCTAATTTTGCTGTGGTAGTTTACTCTTCTTTTCTTCATTTTACTTTTCTTTGTTACACACTTCAGCGCCTTCTTCGCATTGTACATAAGGAATAGTTTATTTCTCAATTCCATTCGTCCTCTTCTCATGCTAGTGTCTTAATATTTCATATAGCAAATAATAAATCATTTTTCCTTAACTCCAAGTGATTGTTCATAACATAATTTCATATTATCCAAATTTTAACGATCTTTAAGTATTTCGACTTTTTGACTCAATTTGAAATGATCGATTGTTCATTTTTTAACTCTTTAGAATTGAGGTTGTATAGATTGTAGAAAAAAAGTTAGAATTTCGGAATTAAAATAAATACTTTATATCTCGGTCTCATTAAAATCTAAATACTATGCTTATGAAATTCATCTTGATGATTTAAAGTGAAGAGTATTATTTTTTAGAAGCATTTGAAATTATATGCTTGATTTGAGATTTTGGATTTTGAACAAACTTTCACATTCAGATTGCCTAAATTTTGAAGTTTTCAAACATTTATTTCTTCGACAGGGCATATTAATAAAATGTTTGATATTCAATAGCGTGACATTTTATACGGGGTTATTGAATCCGGAGACTCAGTTTTCAGCAGAAAAATTAATTCAGTCATTCTAATGAGTAAATCTTTGAATTTAAATGAATTGAAAGGTAGCTTTCAGAATTAAGCAATGTAAAACTTCAACAATTCAGAACTTTAGTATACAAGCAGAACAGAATGAACAAATATACAAAATTTGTCGCATAAGTTAAAAAGCAGAATAATTTCTTATTCGAATTATCTAACATTACGTAATTTTCCGTAAGACTCGCTATCCAGAGCACTAATGAATTTTAAGTACAATTAAAAATATTTTCAACTCAATATAATAAATAGAACAATTCACAATCTCAGACAAAGTCTCTGAATTTGAATACTTCAAATTGATTGCTTTGAATTCTATATGCATAGTAGGCTGATTACCTCAAAGATCGAGATCTAAAGTATTTAGGTTCGTAAGATCTCAGATTAATGGTATTCAAACAATTTGCTAAATATATTGACTCAAAAATGCGGATGATTTCAAATTCAAATATTGTTAATTCTGAAATCCCAACTTTTATGCTACAAATTATTCTACCTACATTCTAAAGAGTCCAAAAATCAACAATTGATAATTTCGAATTGAGTCAGTAAGTTGGAGTACTTGAAGATCGTTACAATCGGGTTAATTTATAATTATTTTATAATTTAACAGTTTCTTTGAGAAAAGAAAAAATTAGTTTTCATTAATTTACTGTGGAAACGAAAGAAACTAGCATAAGAAGGGGAGGCGTTTCACCTTATGGCTCCTATCATAAATTGACGGTTTTCATATTTTGCTGATTTAAGGATGTACACTAATTAAGTCAATCTCAAAATTCGATAGTCTTTTTAATGATTTATAAAATTGACCAAAATATATCTATTATAAATGCTGCGTATTTAGATAGAAGCTTCTGAATGTGCTTCAGAAAAAAAATCATTCAGGCTGTAATTGTTTATTTTTCAGCAGCTATTTAGAGTTTTATTTTTCGCTTTCTCGTTAGAGAAAAGTTACAATTTCTTTCCAATCCTAATGGTCAAATCCTTATTTACCTCTTTGGAGGATTTTCTACAATTCTATTTGGGTAAATTGTATTGAAAAAATTTATTTGGAAATCATAATTATTGTAATTGTTATAAGCAATTAAAGTTCAAATTTCAATCAACACTACCCAAATAGAATTGTAGAGGATCTTTCCGAGAATTAAATGAGGCCTCAATCATTAGGATTAGATAAGAATTGTAACTTTGCCTAATAATATAGCAAAAACTAAGACTGTGAATAAATTCTGATAAATAAACAATTTCAACCTGAATTAATTTTTTCTTTCTGAAGTACACTTATAAGCCTCCTTCAGAATACGCAGCAATTATAATAGATACATTTTGGTCAATTATATAAATCATCATAAAGATTATGAAATTTTGATATTGACTGTAACTAGAGTACATCCTTAAGAATAGTGTAGTGCGTAAGAAGTGCGAGAAGTAGAATAGCTTCTCGCACGTCGAGTAGTAGAATACCTTCTCGCACGTGTCATGCATGATATTCAACATGATTCCTCTATTTTGAGAATAGCGTGCGGGAATGTGGCTTTCCCGCACGCTAATCTCACAGCAGAGGAATCTGACACTTTGCGCACACTTCCCAGACACGGAATCTCGTAATTTCATGCATGTATTGCAAAAAATTTCATCAAAGATTGTATTGTCAAAGAAAACGTCCACCGCGGGCAAAGAGGCGCTGCTGTATCCAAACAAAACATGGCTGTCACATGGCTTTAGCATGCATATTATTCTGAACCACTCTGAACGTTTATCAACAACAATACTTTCTCCAACAATATTTTTTACTGTAATAGTACCACTACCATATTTTGGTATTTTGTGGAAACTCAAATTTGTGTTAATTTTTTTTTGGAGTTACAATTGACAACACAGCACACACTCCCTTTGAGAGTATTGTTACCTTTTCTATGGTTCCGTGAGAATTCCATTTTTCAACTATTATATTATCTTTGTTAACTTTTCATTTACTTTCAACTAATTATTCTGGCACATAATCAATTACTGACGCGTTGAATCAAGTACAACACGCTTGTAAACAATGCTACGCCAAGCCTAGCGGCAGCCATGTTATTTAGTTCGCTGGATGTCCATCAGGTCTCGCACTGCAAGTTTAAATTCCCAATAACTAATGAAACTCCATAAGAATGCAGATATATCTTGAGTACCACCTCTTTTAGCGATTCTTCTTGGAATTAGAAGTACTAAAGTGACATTATTGTTTGCAGGTTCATCCAAATGTGACAAAGGTGCTGAACCACTATCAGAAACTAGGAAAAGTGCACGTGACGCCTCTTACTCTTCCTGGGGGTCAACCGAATGTGCCAGCCTTTCAGCACATGTACTTGACCAAGAAGACTAACCACAAGCGACAAAACGAACTAATCCCTTACAATGACTGCTTGTACAAGCACATGTACGAGTACGAGTACATTGCCCTGTTAGACGTCGACGAGGTGATAATGCCAGTTCGCGACGCCACGTGGCAGGAACTGATGAAAAGACGCGTTCTGCCCAAGGCTTTCAAGATACGGAACGAGACGCGAGCCTCCTACAACGTCAGGAACGTCTACTTCCTCGACGACCTCCTCCACTCTCATGGCTCCTTCAAGGACATACCGAGGTCAGTTCGCCCTTTCTACACGCTGCTGCACGTTGCACATAGCGACATAGCGATTGACGTCGCGTTTTACCTTTTATTTGCCTTTGGCTCGTGTTAGCTATCGCCAATATCCATCCACCACAACGTTTGCTCCCCCCCCCCCTCTCACTCTTCCACTTCCCCTCTGTTTCCCTTTCATCCAAGACTTTTATTTCCTACCGCACACGG
>WSXT02000006.1:6898-20296 GCA_011762715.2 Neuroterus valhalla
TAAAAACCGGTTTTTGTCAAAAATGCCCAAAAAGAGGGAATTTTTGAAACCTTGCAATTTCTAAACTAATGGGTCTAGAAGACTTTCTTTTTTTTTAGATGTACGCAGATTTTTGTTCACTCTATTTCACCTTGTATTAACATTGACGTAAACTTTATCTGGAACGATTGATTTCGAAAAAATTGAACCTTGTTTTTTTGCCCCTAAAAATAAGCAAAAACAGTGAACTTTGAGGGGTCATAACTCATGACCTATTATAGTTAGAACATAGTTTTTTCTTTGGAATCAAAGGAAATTGAATCTTCTTCAACTCACCTGTGAAACACTTATCTGTAAAGTAATTAGGAAGAAAGGTATAGAGGGGTTTTTGAGACTTAGCGATTTTTCGCTGAAAATCCAAAAAATCGGGCAATTTTCAATGTATCATAACTCGGAACTTATTCAAAATAGAGGATTATTTTCTGTACAAAATTTTCTCATAAATTAGTTTTCTTTCTCTCACCTGTTGGACATTTTTCTCTACTATGAAATGGAAATTACCCGTACACGCAAACGCAAAATTTGGAAATGTTTCAAAAAAAAAAAAACCGGATACCACCTCCTAATCGAGGACACTTTTTTGATCTGTCAAAGAGGACCCCTTAATAAAGCGTTCTCAAAAAAAAAAAAAAAAAATTGAAAAAAGGAATTTTTTGGAAATTTTACTCATTTCTCCGACGCAATGCCTGGACTATCAGCCAAGATGTCATTTAACAGACCTAATACAATTTAGTTAAGTTTTACTGAACTCCAGCAACGCTAATTTTGATATTTTATAATAGAGATAGTTCTAGAAGGACGTTGGTCCTGTCAATGCATAAGACACATTTTTTCATCTAAGATTCTTCCTTCAGACACCTTAATCAATTTGAACGGATAAAACACATAAAAAATCAGAAATATACTTTATTGACCCATTTAAAGATTCCAATTTTTAAATCATTTTCACATCATTCAGGTCTAATCATTTGTTTCGCATTGAGTAATTGAATACAATCTTCTGTGAGACTAGGACCACTTCTTTACTCCGCTATGATCCAAATCCGGAGAAGAAAGTTCTAGAAGGACAACTAAATAGTCCTGACGAGATGAAGAATGAATGAATGTGAGGCGTAAAACGCGAGATCCCGACTCTTAGAAAATTGAAAAAATTTCATTCAACAGACCGTATACAACATAGTATTCAACAACTCAACTTGAACAACTCTTTATTTATATTTCCAAGTTGAGAGGAATTAGGAAGGATAAGTGGTCCTTACGATACATATGGCATATTAACAAAAGGTGCAGGATGCAAAATTGGGATGTTAAAAAAACCTAGCCAATATGTCATATAACAGACCTGATACAATTTGGATAACGTACACCTAACTTCAGCAACGCAAATTTTGATATTTTATGATTAGGTGTTCTAGTAAGACAGTTGGTCCTGACGATGCATGATACAAATTATTTTGGATCTAAGATACTTACATTGGTAACCTTGATCAGTTCTAACGGATAATTCTATTTACACATTGCAAATCAGAAATCTACTTCATCAACTCATTTAACGGTTCAAATTTTTGAAGTATTTTTGTGTGAGAGGAGGACCGATTCTTTACTCCGCTATGAACCAAATCCAGAAGAGAAGGTTCTAGAACGACAATTGCTCCTGACGAAATAAAGTGCACCATGGTATCCATGAACTCAACTCGAACAACTCTTTTTTTTTATTTCCAAGTTGAGAGGAATAAGGACAGACAATCGGTTCTTACGATATATAAGACGTATTTATTATTATTATTATCAACGAAAGGTGCAGGATGCAAACTTGGGATGCTGAGAAACACTCAGCTAAGATGTCATTTAACAGACCTTATACAATTTGGTGGATGCAGAATTAACTACGCCAATTTCGATATTTCGAAATTGAGAGAGTTCTAGAAGGCAGTTCCTGACAAGGCCTAATACAATTTATGTTGGATCTAAGATTCTTACTTTAGTCATCTTAATTAGTTTTGAGGGAAAATTCTGTTTACGATCTACAAATCAGAAATCTATTGCACCGACCCATTTAACTACCAAAGTTTTTGAAGTTTTTTCACATCATCTAGATATGTGACGCGATCTGAAGAAGGACCCCTAAGCGGCCAAACGTAATTTTGAAGGAGAAGCAGGAGAAGTGGCGACTAAAAATTTGCTAAACATAAACCTAACTTCAGCAATTTCAATCACGATATTTCCGAGTCCAATAACTTCTAGAAGGACAATTGGTCCTGCCAATATGTAATATGCATCAATGTGAGATGAAGGACGCGGGATTGGGCAATGAGAAGGAATCGGATGGACCTGAGCTAGCGTATATACTATATACTATATAGTACTATACGGGGGCGGGGTGGTAGTGCATCTTCCTTGAGAGCCTCGTAAAATGGAAATCAATTACATCTACACTTAACCACTTAAACTGGTTTCGCCACGGTCCTAAAGCGCATCGCATCCAAGAGAGTTCAGAAAGAGAAAGGGAGAGAGATGGAGAGAGGAGTGGAATTGAGGATTCTGAGGGGTAGCTGCGCAAAGATCATGGACCATCATGGCACGTAGCAGCCGGTGAGCACCGCTGGAGGCTCCCTGCGCTGCGGCGAGCCGCAGATCATTCGTATCAACATAATTACAAGCTCGGAAGCCGCCTATCTGTTTCTCTCACCTCTCTCTACCCATCACAACATCACACACGTTCGCGTTCGCTTATTCCCCGACCCCGACCCCGTGTCAACCCCTTCACCTCTTCAATACCCCTTCTGTTCTGGCTCTCTAATCTAGCTCTTATTCTTACCTGTCCTTTAAACCCTTCATAAACGATTACTAATTTTGAAGGTTCTACCAAGTTTTGTCAATTTGATATCACGTTGGAGGTAGAATAGCATACTCCACTTCCCTCTTCCAAGTTTTGAACACGTTATTAGGTGAAGGGAGTTCTCAAGTTTGATGAAGTTTATTTAGGATTGATGATATGATCAATATTTGATTCAGCTTTCATTTTCAGGAATTTTGAAAGTTTTGACGAACTTTATTTCCGTGTGGTTTATTATTGATTATCGCGTTGGGACTGTAAGAGCCCCTGATGCTTGGTTAATATCGTCAGTGGTCCCAGCTCTTGCATGTAGAAATACTGCGCTTGCGCTGGGGCACATGAGAGAAACACGGCGCGACTTGTTATTGACATGGTAACGGCTTGTCGTGACGTGTTCCTCTCATGTTACGTAGCGCAAGCGCAGTATCTTTCCATGCCATAGTTGGGATCACTGAATCCCACTGCGTCCCAGTTTAGGCCTACGCGTGACACCAGAGCCCTCTCTATAAGGCGAGGACCGCAGTCACGCTGTTGGCTGATCACCTGACTCACTGATGCAGTTACTTCTCGCCAGAGCTAGACGCTAATTTCTGATTGATAATATGATCAATAATTGATTCAGAATCAACAGTTTTTATATCTTTGACCTCGATATTGGAGGTAGAGATTTTACGTGATGCAAGACGAATCTTGCACCAAACCTTCCTGGAAGGTTATGATATTAAGGAATCTTCCAATCTTGATGAACGTGATTTCAGATTCGAAATATAATCGTGGACGTCAGCTTCTCATATTTTTGATCATCGGTAGTATTTTTTACCACCATATAGAGGGTAAAGCTTGCGTCAAAGTGAAGTGCAAGGAACAAACCTTGCATCACTTCCTTTGCAACGGCTTGAATTTTCAGGGATCTTCTAACCTTTATTATCAACCTTAATTCTTCAACAATATCGTTTTTAATGTGGTGACACTTCCAGCTGGTTTTTCTAAAATTTTAAAATTTTAGTTAGTCCTTGAATTTGGATTCTAGAAAAGAAAGCACAAGAAGTGGAATGACGGAACCGCGAGGTGAGAGTAGTCCGTGGATATGAGGAAGAAACTTCGGTTGATGTGTAAAAGAAATTGCAAGGGAGAGAGGGGAATCTAGAAGAAGAGTTGAGAAGTGTTGATACCAAGGCGGACATGTGGAAGATAATGGGTACGCTTTGGAAGCATAGGGAGATAAGGGAAATAGGAGAACGGGGGAGGATGGAGGGACAGAGTTGAGTGACGAGGAGATAGAGTTACAAATCAGGAAATCAGGAAGGTCGAAGGAAGCAGGCTTGGAGGGAACGTATAACGAAGCATGGGTTTTTAGCATGACAGCTGTTAGAGACAGGCTAAAAACAGTGGTAAAGAAGGTATGGTGAGGTGAGGGATTTCCGGGAGAGGGGAGGAAGGGGCTGATAGTGCCACTGTATAAGAAGGGGGATAGGGATTGGCATGAAAATCATAGAGGAACCACATTGATGTACATGGCGTACAAAGTGTACGCAATAGTATTGGCGGAGAGGCTACGGAATGACGTCGAGGGGAATTTACACGTTTTTCGTAGTTCTGAAAGGCTATTGTTGTGATGAGGCAGGTGTAGGGATTAGGAAAGAGGTTGTTTGCAGATGACTTTTAAAGGAGGGTGAAGCTGTTTGACTCCCTTATGACGATCGTGCTGCAACATGGAGTAGAGGAGATGAAGAAAAGGAAAGAGGGGGAATGGAGAAAGATAGATGTGTGAGGAAGAGAGAAAATAGACAAATGAGGTGATTGCTAAAAATAAAGATAGAAGGTAAAGAATAACAAATAAGCCATAGTAGATAAGAAATAGGTAGGAACCGCGGAGGCAGAGGTGGATAATATAAGGCTGGTGAAATGTGGGGAAATCTGTGCAAGACGAGGAAAGCCAATATGCTGAAGAATTATCTATTTATCAAGAAGAGAGGTGGGGGGGGGGGGTGAGACATGGAAAACAAAATAAGGCCGGATAATAAGGAGTGAGCAGAATGAGGGGGAGTTAGATGAGTGTGATGAGGAAGGTAAAGGATTCTTCCATAAACCACGTAATTTGTCAAGAGGGAATGAGTTAAATATGGTGCCACATAAAAGTGGAAAGCTGCAGGACCAGTTTTGAAAATAAACTATGTAGAGTAAGGATTAAAGATCGTCAGAAAATATGCAACTTTATTTATTCGAGCCATCAGAAAACAAAGGAAAATTGAGGGAAGTATAGGTAAGAGAGAGGGGGAATGCTGGAAAGTGAGGAAAGAAAGAGAGAGTTAGTGGCAACAAGGCAAAGAAGGTAATAGTCGAGGGAAGTAAGAGGTATCTGATAGATGAGAATTTCAGGGAATGAGGAGAGGGGTGTAGCGTTGTGGAATCACGGACCAAGATGAAAAGTCAGGTGTGGTTCATATATAGTGGACGATAAAATCATACGCATTACTTTTTTAACGGGGGTAATGAGGGGGCATGAGGTCTAGACTGTAGACCTGAGAGTGAGAGAAAATAAGAGAGAGGGGCTGAAAGGAAGTGGGGAAAGGGTAACGATATAAGTGAGAGGAAATAAAGGAAAACGTTAGATAGTAAGGGGAGATGAGGAGAAGTAAGGGGGATGAGTCAAGTAGAATCATGGGAAGTAAGGGCATTTTGAATTCACGTTTTTTATTTAGAGGGGTATGTTTAACCACACAAAAGAAAAAACAACCAAGGAGGTTGGAAAATTGGGCCTTCTGAGGGTAGGCTAGGATCAAAGATAATCGGGAAATAAGCCTAGTAGTTTATGGAAGCTTTCCAAGGAGAAAGAGGGAAATGTGATGAGAAATAAGGTAAATTAGGGGAAGTGGGATGAAAGGAAGTAAGGGAAGTGGGATAACTAAATTAAAATAAGGGAGGAATGGGGATAGTAAGGAGAAGTAGGGATGGGTTGATATAAAGAATTGTAGGGGAATTACACAAGGAGCGAAATGTTTGGAAACTAGAAGAAGTAAGTTCTAATGAGGGGAGGGTGGTTAGTTGTAATAAGGGGCGATAAGTGAGAGAAAGAATTAATAAAAAGAAGTTTAGATGAAAGATAAGTCCAAAAGTTCCAAAAGATATTCAACATTACATACCAGGAATATGTCAGAAAAATTACATCCTAAATAATTGAGACTATGAATGACGAATAATGTTCATCTCGAAAGAATTATTACTTCCCGCACTCATCTCCATTCCGCACCCATTTTGATGATGCATCAGAAATGAGTATCTTTAACTTCATTGAGAGGAAGCTTATGTCTTGAACTCATCCTAAAGGCGCGAGGCGTTGTGAGAGTCAATAAGAAAGAGGGTCTAAAGAAAGAGGAAATGGGTTGCGAGATGACTGAGGGGAAACGAAGAAATGATGGATAGGGGAGTAGGGGTGGAGGGGGGGGGGGGGAGAAGGGAATGAGTCAAGTGGAATCAGGGAAAGTAAGGGCATTTTCCTATTCAAGTGTTTTGATGAAAGGGGTATGTTCAACCACAAAAGAACGAAAACTACTGAAAAGGTTGGAAAATCAGGATTTTTGAGGGTAGGTTACGATCAAAGATAATCGGAAAATCAGCCCAGTTGTTTATCGAAGCTTTCCGATGGGAAACGGGGAGGGGGATATGAGAAATGAGGTGAAGTGAGGGAAGTGGGATAGGTGAAAATAAGGGCAAATAGAGGGAACTGATGTAACTATATTAAAATAAGGGGGGAAGGAGGTAGTAATGAGTAGTAAGGGTGGAATAATGAAGAGAATCGTAGAGGAAGTAGGGTAGGAGCGAAATACTTTGGAAAGTAGAAGTAGTAAGTTGTAATGAGGGGAGGGTGGTAAGTTTGAGTGAGAGGTGAGGAAATGATAGAAGGAATTAAGAAGGGTTCGATTGATTTTCCATCAATCCCTCACGCTCTCAAACGACTTTTCATTCTTAACGCTCACTTCTCGAGCTCATTTAAAAGGCTCGAGAGGATGTAAGAGGAAAGAAAGAAGAAGGGCTAAAAAAAAGTGGGGAAAAGGTGATGAAACAAGTGAGAGGAAGTGGAGGGAATGTTGGATAGTGAGAATGATGAGGAGAAGTGAGGAGAAGGAGTCAAGTGGAATCAGGGGAAGAGAGGGCATTCTCGAATCCACGTGTTTTGTTGAGAGGGGTATGCTCAACCACCCTAAAGAAAAAAACAACCAAGAAGGTTGAAAAATAAGGCACTTTGAGGGTAGGTCAGAATCGAAGATAATCGGAAAAGAAGGCTTTTTGAGGAAAGGTTAGGACCAAAGATGATTGGAAAATAGGCCCAGTATTTTATGAAATTTTCTCGATCAAAAGTGGGGGGGGGGGGAGTGATGAGTAAGGAGGCCAAGTGAGGGGAGTGTGATAAGTGGAAGTGAGGGGAATGAGTAAAGTGGGATCAGGGGTAGTAAGAACATTCTCAAATTCAAGTGTTTTGCTGAGAGGAGTATGTTCAACCACACAAAAGAAAAAATAAACCAAGAAGGTTAGGAAATAATGCCTTATAAGGGGAGGTAAGAAACCAAGATAATCGGAAAATAAGCCCAGTAGTTCATGGATGGCTTTCCGAGGGAGAAAAGGAGAGGAGTGTGATTGATGGGGTGAAGTAAGGGAAGTGGGATGAGTGGAAGTGAGGGAAAGTAGGGTAAATAAATTAAAATAAAGGAGGAATGGGGATAGTAAGGAGAAGTAGGGGTGGGTTGATAGAGAGAATCGTAGGGGAATTACGGAAGGGTCGAAAAGTTCGAACACTAGAAGGAGTAAGTTGCGATGAAAGGAGGGTGTTAAGTTGTAGTAAGAGGAAATTTTGGAAAGTGGGGGGGGAGGGGTGAGAAGAAGTGAGGGTAATGAGTCAAGTGGAATCAAGGATAGAAAGGACATTTTCAAATTCACGTATTTTGTTGAGAGGGGTATGTTCAACCACGCAAAAGGAAAAATCAACCAAGAAGGTTGGAAAAAAATGCCTGTTAAGGGTAGGTTAGCATCGAAGGTAATCGGATAAGAATGGCTTATGAGGGTAGGTTAGGATCGAAGATTATCGGGAAATAATCCCAGTAGTTTTTGGAAGCTTTCCAAGGGAAAGGGGGGGGGGGTAATAGGTAACAATGTGAAGTGAAGGAAGTGGGATAAGTGAAAGTGGGGGGAAGTAGGGGAAAGTAACTTAATTAAAATAAGGGAGGAAAGGGGGTAGTAGTAAGAAGAAGTAGGGATGGATTAATGAAGAGAATTCTAGGAAAATCAGGGAAGAAGCGAAATGTTTAGATATAAGAAGATGTAAGGTGGAATAAGTGGAGGAAATGAGAGAACATGTTAATAAAAATAAGTTCAGATAAACATTATGGAGAGGAAGCTAAAGACGTTGTTTGATTTTCTGCGGATTTTTCATGCTCTTGTTTGACATTCTATGCTCGGGACTCTCGTACAAGGTTTACATATTCGAGACGAGGTAGAGTTGTAAGAAATGAGAGAAAAGGATAAGGAGGAACTGGGTAGAGGAGGGTAAGGTAAGTAAAAAGGAAAGCTTTTAACAACAGGCAAAGTTGAGGAACAGAAGGTAGTTCAGGATCAAAGTTTGTCTGGAAATGAGCCAAGTGGATAATGGAACCTCCCAAGGGAATATAAGGAAAAGTAGGGAAGGTGGTTAGTGTGAGGTGAGATGTATGAGTGGAAGTAAGGGGAACAAAAAGGGAAGTGGTAGGAAGTGAGCGTAAACAGGAGGAAGTAGGAGTAGTGGGGAAAATTAAAGGTGGATGATTAGGGGAATTGTAGGGAAAGTGGGAAGGAGCGAAATGCTTGGAATTAATGTTCATTCAAGTGATACATTCATAAGAAGTCGAGTGATTTCAGGATTTTTGCAAGTGAGTTTCATGAACACATGCATTGTTCAAGTATAGTTGCTTCAAATATCATGGAGGTTATGTGGGTTATTCTTAACCAAAACTCCTGACGGAAAATAGGGAAAGAGATCAGGGAGAAGTGTTCTTTAGTTATGGAAAGGGCGTTATGGAGAATCAGGGGCAAATGAGGAAACTGTTCAAGGAGAACTGTTGAGAAGTGAGAAGAGTGGCGTTATGACAGTAAGGGAAGTGTGGGGAGAGGATGTAGGAAGAGGGAGATAATGGAAATAGAAAGAAATAAGGGAGAGAAACAGAAGTATAGAATTTGGAATGCAATAAACTGAAGGAGAAGTTCAAGAAAGCATACACTTCGTAGGAGGAAGATGGGTGATGGTCGGGAAAATGGTTCACGTGGTTCATTGGAGCGCTCGAAGTAAAAAGTTAGGGAAAATGACAGAAAATGAGAGAGAGTGCGGAGAACTGAGGTAAAGGGAAGGTAGGAAGCTAATTTGGAGTGAGAGGATGTGAAGGTCAGTCAGGGGATGCGAGTGAAAATGAGAGCAATCGAGGAGTGAGTGACAAAGAAAAGTGAGGGTAATAAGGAAAAGTGGTGGTTAAGGAGATGAAGGGGAGGTTTAAACGACTTCATGAACGACTTGAATTTAACCAGCGATAGGAACTTTGTAAAATCCTCATCACACTCCTAATACACTCCTATCAACTCTATGCGCTTCATATCGATAAGGCCCTAAAAATGAGTGTCTAATGGAGAAGAAAACTGAGACATTGATTAATTTTCCGCCGATTTCTCACGCTCTCAATCGACTTTTCTTGCCCGGGGCTAACGTCCATAGGGCTCACCTATAGCCCCATCCTCTAACATAAAAATATATACTTAAACGTCGACTTGGAGGTCTCAGAATCATTGGATCAGAACGGTAGCATACAATTAGATTGATTTATCGGCATTTATTTAAATTGGGAGTGATAGTTGCACCATTAGGGATTCCGCAAGGTCTGGTGTCCTCGAGCTGATCAGGTGGATCTGCCGGATTTCCGCAGTTGCGGTAAAACGCTGCAGATACGGCTATGGGATATTACACATAACATGTAGAAATATATAGGAATATATGGGAATACGTTGCTGGCAGGGTTCTGAGCCAACTTCTCGCCATGATGTATTATAGAGAGGCCACCGCAGGCAGTCTCGCATTATGCACGGATGCGATACGCTTCGGATGAATGAATTTATAACTTATAACGCCCAAGTGCGGTGGCAGAAACACATCAAGCTTGAAAGGCGTTTGCCAGGCTTTTGTGAGGCTCTATTGAACTTCTTTACATCAGATTTTAACGACTTCTTGGCAAATCTTTTTTGGCCAGAATCTTTATACTAATTGGGGTAATAAAATGATGGGGTAATGAGGAACCTATTAGGAGTAGTAGATAATTGGGTGATGGTTGACTGTAAAGTGTCAAGAAATGAATAAGCAGAAACTCTTTTGAGTCTGGATCTTGGAGAGGATTTTAATTCGATGTTTTTAGGGTTTTTGATGAGGATGATGAGGAAGTGATGAGAAAACGGTATGCAACATTGCCTTAAATGAGGCAAGGATAGAAATAAATTATAATTTTGTCTCTCTCGGAGGAGCGGAATGATATCAGCAGTTTTCGAGCTTTTATCACAAGAAGAAATGTGAAAAATGAGGTTGAAATTACAGTATGTAATTCTGTGTTTGCACCCATAGTGCTGTATGGTAGCGAGACCTAAACGTATCCTAAAAAGCATGAAAGCAAAGTAACGCAATTGACGTGAGATTCCTGCGGAATATGTGTGGTATACCTGTAATAGACAAAGTTGATTTTCGAAGAATGTGGAGTAGAAGAAACATAGTTTAACAAGAGAGAAAGAAATTCGTTGAGATGGTCTGTTCATGTTGAGGGAATGAATGAAGAACAATTAAGGAACGAGTGTATCTAGGTAAGGCAAAGAGGGAGACGGGAAAGGAAATAAGGAATAATTGGAATGTGCGAATAAGACTCAAGGGAGGGAAAAAAAGCCATAGGCAGAGACCATATTGTTTATCAAAAGAAGAGGGGTGCCTTAATTGAGAGGTTTTGGATAGTGATGGATCTGCATGAAGAGATTTTCTTATTGGATTATTTTCATGGCTTTGCGAAAATTTCCACCTGGGGTGATTGCTAGAGAAATTGTTTAGCATCCTGTGTCGGGGCTGGGTTGTGGGACGAGTGTGATGTTTGGATAAACAGCACACAATATATTCTAGATCGGAGTAAATAGGATTGACGAAGGGACTTGGTGGGATGTGAGGAGGAGTAAATGGGAATGAGGGGAACGGAGGGAATATGGTTGAAGAGAAGTGTTGGGAAGTGAGGTGTGAGTTATGAGAAATGGTAGTAAACAAGAGGAAATGAGAGGAGATAAGGAAAATTTATAAAACTGAGGAGAAGTGTCTAGGGATAACTGGGAATGAGAGGGAAGAGGGGAGCATAACGATAGGAAGTAAGACTTTTGTAGAATAGTTGAAAAAGAAGACCACGTAATAGATGGAGGGGTGGGAAAGGATAATTGTGAGTGAGGGAATGTAATGGGAAGTCGAAAGACGTGAGTAGAAATGAGGGAAAGTGTTCCAGGCCTCTGTGACTTAGTGGAACGTAATGAGAAGTAAATTGGAATAAGGGAAGAGGAGGGAATACCATTGTCGAAGAGTTTTGGAGAATGAAGTGTAAGCAGTTATGAGAAATAGTCGTAAACGAGAAAAAAAGGAGAAGAGGTAAGGAGAATTTAGAAAACTGAGAAGTGTCCAGGGATAATTGATGATAAGGGAGAAGAGGGAAGTATAACAAAAGGAAGTAAGACAAAAGGGTTAAGGGGAAGTTGGGAGAGGAGGATAAGAGAAGTAAGAGAAAATAAGGGAAATGATGGGAAGAGAGGGGAGGAGTGAGATTAGTGGTTTAAGGGGGAGTAAGGATCCTTTAATGAACCATGTTCTTCATCAAGAGTTCAATCTTGTCCTACAAATTGGTGAAAAACTGCAGGAATAGTTGAAAAAGAAGACCACGTAATAGTTAGAAGGATAAAATATTTCTGCAAAATAAGACATGCCGTTTGTCGAAGCGTCCTTATGGACGATCAGGGGAATTGAGAGGAAATATGGTAGAATAAAGGGAAAGGATAATTAGAAGTGAGGAAATGCAAAGGGAAGTCGTGAGATGTGAAAAGAAATAAGGAAAAGTTTTCCAGACCTCTGTGAACCTCCATCAAACTTCTGTCGACAAGAATTTTACAACTTTCTAACAAAAATCTTCTCCGGCCAGGAACTTTATTCTGATTAGGATAATAAATTAATAAGGTAGAACAATTATTCTGAAGTGAAGAAGTCATTTTTCCCTACTGTATGTCTGTCGTTTAAATAGGAGTAGCGCACGGACTTGGTGGGACGTGAGCAGAAGTAAATGGGAATGAGATGAACGGAGGAAATATGGTTGACAAAGAGTTTGTAAAGTAAGGTGTGAGGAGTTATAAGAAATGGTAGTAAATAAGAAGAAATGAGAGGGGGTTGGGAGAAATCAGAAAACTGAGAAGAAGTGTCTAGGGATAACTGGTAATAAGAGGATAAGGGGAGCATAACGTTAGGGAGTAAGATATAGGGGCAAAGGCAAAGCTAGGAGAGGAATACAACAAATCTTCTCCGGGCAGGAACTTCATTCTGATTAGGATAATAAAATAATAAGATAGAATAATTATTCTGAAGCGCAGAAGTCATTTTCCCCTACAGTAGGTCTGTCGTGTAAAAACGGTAAAGCAAAGAAAATTGAGGGATGGAAGGGGAAGTAAGGGGAAATAAGGGGATCGGGGGAAAGGTGGTTGAGGAGAAGTATTGGGAAGTAAGAGGAAGGGGAGAAATCACAGTAAACGAAAAGTGAAAAGAAGTGAAGGGAAATGAGAAAACTGAGGGCAAGTGAGTGAGGATAACTGGTATCATGAGGAAAGAGGGGAGTATAATAATAGAAAGTAAAATAAAGGAGGTTGAGGGGTACTAATTAAGGGAGGTGAGATAAGTAAGGGAGGATAAGGAGAATGAGGAGGAGTGGTGAGAAGTAAGGAAAAAAAGAGAAGTAAGATGAGTGGAATAAGTGAAAGTAAGAAGTTGATTGATTTCAGCATTTTTGCAAGTGAGTTCCATAAACAAATACATTGTTGCAAAGTTGCTTCAAATATGATCGAGGTGATGTGCGTTATTTTATACCAAAATTTCTGAAGGAAAATAGGGAAATGGATCAAGGAGAAGTGTTGAGAAGTTATGAAAAGAGCGTTATGGGAAATGAGGGGCAAATGAGAAATGTGGTTGAAGAGAAGTGTTGAAAAGTGAGAAGAGTTGCGTTCTGATAGATGAGAATAAATAAGAGGAAGTGGGAGAAAGTAGGGGGGAATGAGATAAAATGAGAAGAGGTTGGAAAGTGGAAAGGGCAGTCAGAAGATATAAGGAGAGGGTGATAATCGGAGTAGGAGGAAATAAGGGAAAAAGCAAAAGTATAGAATTTGGAAAGCGGTAGAGAAAGGATCCTTCCATAAACTACGTGGTTCCCTAGGAGGGGGGGGGGGGGGGGGGGGCGTACAAC
>WSXT02000006.1:22480-37480 GCA_011762715.2 Neuroterus valhalla
CACTTTTTTCTCCCCGCGCCACTTTTTGCTCGCCGCACGTCCTCATCCTCATCCACGTAGTGCCGAAGAGACCCAATCCGTTCGCTTTTGCTCCGCAGGGCAAGGAGGGCAGGGCATTCATCTATATTAGCTTCGAGAGCGGGCGGCCTGTCATTACCGCTGCCGCTCCGGCTCACTTTCCCCCTCCTCAAAACCCTTACACTTGGCCCCTTTAGTCCTCTCTCACCCCTCTCGCTAATAAATGTCTTCTCCTGGTTCTAAAGGAAGAGAGAGATGAGTATTTTCCTCTACATTTTTCTAATGTTTTCCTTTCTTTTCTTCTTCTCATTATCTTCCTTTGTGACTTCTTCTCATCGATAGTATAACGAGGTATAATGATTTTTCTGCTTTTTGGTACTGGACATTTTTTTACCCATTCTGGATAATCCTTAAAAGAAGGATCAGTTTCCTTAGTTACACTTTTTTTAACTTCCTCATTCCGACGTAGTTTCTTCTTCTCGCTGATAAATGTCTTCTTTTGGTTCTGGGAAGATTGCAGAGAGCAAGCTTTTTTACGTTCTTTCACAGGGCTGAGCTGGAACATTTCTCGCAATTTTCCATTCTGCTTTTCTCTATGTTTCCAGAGTTATTTGATATCATATAGAATAAACTGAAGAAAGTAGATCCTCTCCCCTTCCACCTTTTTGCCTTCATCCAACTAAGAGCAAAAAGTGTCAAGCAGTCTCCAGTTATTGGTTAATAGCTCTACTACAATTTTTTAATCACTCTCTTGGTCCTCGCCTTCTTCCATGTTTCCTATTCTCTGTATTATGATCAGTAGCATTTGCAGACATTATCAACATTTACAACATCAGATATTGTCATCAACTGTCTGCAGCATCTGGATCTAATTTTTTGATAAAGAATATATTTAAAAACAATGCAAGTATATAACCTTCTCAATTTATTTAGAACTAACCAACTTTGGATGAAAAGGACTTTGAAGTGTGTAAGCTTCCGTTTTCAAAATGAAATTCTAGTACCTGAGAATTTTAAAGCATTCAGTTAATCCTCAAGAACAAAAGAACATCCAATATTCCAAAAACTGCTTGGATTTGTCCCTGAACACAGAGCCTCCTGTGATACGTCTCACTCAGGATTCCTTACGAGTGTCGCTCTAATAATCCCAAAAAAAATGTTTGCAAAGGTGAAAGAAATAGGCCCCTAACTTTTTCAATCAGATATCTCACGAAATGGAGAACGAGTTCCTTCCACAAAAATAAGTAGACTGTGAAGAGGGATGATGACGATGATAATGATGATGAAGAGCAAGAAACTTGGTGAACCTGAAAGGTTTTGGGAGGAGATTTGCCACATGGACCATCACTTGCAGCAGCGCCTCAGGTATGCCAACCTAAGTGCGAAGAGAATGTACTCCGAAACAGAAGAAGAAAAATGCCCCGATGGAGAAGAGCGCAGCCACGTAGCGCAAGCAGATGAAGAAGAGGAAGAAGACTTCACTCTGAGAAGAAGTGAGAGAAGGTCTTCCACTCGAGAGAGAAAGAGTGTAACAGCGAAGAAATTAATAGCCATAAAATATGAATAGAAATTAGCAGGTTCGGGGTGGCGTGACGCGTTTGCTCGCTCATTTCCTTTCGGCGCGTTGAAAAACAACAAAACAACAAAATACGGACCGAGCCTGTAATTTACTCGGCTGCCGCCGACCGCGGTGCACATGCGGTGAAAAGTGTGCGTGAGCGCTGTTACCGTCGGTACAGACTTGGGCAAAATGGTGTGAAGGTATTGATGCGAGGCGTCTATATAAAGGTTGGGAATTATGAGTATATGTGTGGAAGTGCATAGAGGTATGTGTGTGCATGGGGTAAGAGAGTGTGCGAAATAAGCGCGTGTTGGGGCCTGTTGCTCACGGTTCGGCCCATCATCATCGTCGTCGCACGGTAGGTATGGTAGGTAATGATCCGGTAATGACCCTGACGCCTTCGCCTCGAAAGCTGATGCGTAGGCCGTGCAGGCGCGATATTGAAGCCTCTGATTCTTGTTGCTCCCTGCTCCTCACCCCTCCTGAAGTTCTGCACCTCCAACTACTTCTTGCTCTTGTTCTTACTTCCACCCTTTCGCATCTATCCTCAGTGCTCCTCCCCCAAAGCTGCTTCTTTACCAGGCCTTTGTTTTTGCGTTTTAAACGGCAGTCATTAGGCTTTCCTACTCTGCTCCTTCGGTGATGCGCCGCGCTAATGGGCCAAGGCGCACAAACGACCGAGGTGGAGAAAATGGATAACGGTGTCGTGGAATAAGGAAGGAATGTAGGAAAAAAGTTTTAGGAGAAGGAGTGAGATTTGGACTGTTGTAGGTTCCTAAGAATGCACCAGGGCTGATACAGTTATCCCAACTTTGGCATGTAGACGTACAGCTTTTGCGCTAGGACGCTCAAGATGAACACGACGCAAGAACATGCATAACGTGCCAATTATAAGTCGCATCTTGTTTCTCTTACAGATAGGTGGCGCAAGTGCAGGATCTCAACGTGCCAAAGTTGGGACCATTGGGCTAACATCCTAAATAGTTTTGATAAGGTTTTTGGCTAATTCGTCCTAGCTTGTCTTCATATCTCTAATTTTCCCGTCCTCCCCTCATGGGATGCGTGCAGAAGGGAAGACCCAAGCGATCGTCGGCAAATCTATTTGATGGACTACCTTCGCTCATCAGCGGGTGTAACCTATTATTATCTACCACTTACCTAACGCCCTGTGTCAGCCCTGAAGGCGTGGAGGTAGGGGCACCACTGAGCGAATAACAGGCTTTCTTTCCTTGGAATTCCGAGATTCGAGTTCTATATATGAGAATATATAGATATTCTGTTTTGTAGTGCATGAGAGTGAGTCTTTCTCCAGGATTTCGCATTTCCAGCATTCAAGAAGGTGCGATTCCAGCATCCTAGCAGGCACGATCCCAGAATTCTAGAAGGTCGTCGCCTGCAGACGTCCTGGAGTCTAAAAATTGAACGAAGGACGCGTTAGGCCTTCGAGCATGGACCTCATCGTCCTCGGAAGTGGACGGGTAAGACTTAAATGCCTTTCGTGACGTGCCGAAGACCGGTAAAGAGAATCGCGTGAGAAACCTTAGGCCTCGGACATCCCGCGATCCCACAGGCGAGCCTGCAACCTGTGTCGAACTTTGATAGTTTGAGCTTATCTACTAACTCTTTCCATTCCTCTCCGAATTAGTTTTGGTGATTTGGTCATTTTTCTGTTTTTCTTCTTTTGTCAGAAACCTAATCCGGACATCAACTTCGAGGTCAACTTTATTTCTATCGATGATCCGGATTCATGGAGGGCTTAATTGTCAAGATCGTAACTTCAAAGTTGGGATCCTGATCAGGATTCGCAGACATCCACTAGGATTTGGTCAATCTGACTAGGTTCATTGCTGAACAAGTAGAGAATATCTGAATCAGTCGGACACTTTTCGACTTTGATTCAGACAATGATTGGGCCTTCCTGACAAAAAATGTTACGATTTTTAGTAATGACTACGAAAGCAACGTGAACGACTTCTGACGAGAATGATTATTAGACGACGTCACAGTCAGTGTCAAGAAGGTCGAACTTCCTTTACTCATAGCTCATAAAAGTACCAAAGAAGATGAACAATCAAGTATTAAGTATGTACACACGTCATACGACAGGAATCATGATTGACGTTCTTGAGCAATGACTACGCTTAATTAGGTTTAATTACAATCGATTGTATGTAGAAACACTTTGGGAGTTGATTATCAAGAGACGCTAATAAACGTGTAATTGAGTCATCGCATAAAGTCCAGGACAATATAATTGATGATGTACATATCCAATATTGTATTCTGTCCTGAGCGAAAGATGACACTCTTTACTTTCTCTTGGAATCGAAATATTTTGGTATTCTTAATAATACTGAAATCAAATACATTCCGTTGTGAAAGGAGGAACAAAAAACTCATTTTGCGATTACACAGAAAGCGTGCTACTCCAACAAAAACATAAATTCAGTCCTCGACTACTTTCCATTCTTGTCTAAAAATTAAACCGCTCAATCGAGAGTTGAGCTACTTTGATAGAACCTTGTAATTCAGACTCCCCAGATAGAACCTTCCAATATGTCTCACCGAGATAGAACTCGAGGAAAAAAATCAATTGCAGTGTCTCGGAAGCAATATTTTATTTTGAGAGTAAGAAGAGGAATGGTTGCGGACGCGTCGATGTGTGGTCCGGCACGTCCAAGAGCGTCGGCGATTAGCCCTGGACCTCTAATCCCTTTCTCTTTCCCTTTTTCCTCTTACATAGCCCCTGGTCTCCTTGGCTTTATATACATGCATGTGTTGTCATATACGTATAAGGACACAGGACCGAGCACATGTGGCACACCATACTGAATTCAGCATGGTGTGCCATTATACGGAGTGGCTATCGAGTTACGCGTTAAGCAGCATGGCCAAGTAGTAACCGAGACCTGCGAACTGCACACCGGACCCATTGTTCAACTCTCGCGGGTCGACTCGACTTAATTTTACTCTATACTGCTTCCTTCATCTTTCTCACCAAAGGCGTAACCGGAACAAACCTCTCAGCCGATAAATTTCTCGAAAAGGTTTCTTAACTCGAAAATAGAGAGGATAGGAATTTATAGAGGGATTTTTGGTGCTTTAACCCGCTATGAGGTATGATGTTGAACGGTAATGTTTGAATCGTGATATATGATATGAAAATGACACGGTAAGTGGGTTAAGTCGTTTGTGTATTGGCGGCTCTCTAGGAGACGGCGCACCTATCTGCGACACGGCACATCACCACCTGGAGAAGTGGGGTGATCCGCCTGTACATTGGTCGCTCGTTTCGGGACCGCGCACCAACCTCTTCTTCATTCCTCATACATTCTTCTATCTCATGTTATGGAATCAACAAAATATTTCTTCGATTCCACCTATAAAGTCTCCAAACGGCCCATCTCTGTAATTTACACATGCCAGTACGTTTCAGATATGTTTGTGATTGAAAATTTGTTTGCTGTTATATTTGAATTTATTAAGTCAAATTGAGGATTGTTAAAAGCATGTTTTGGGATCTTTACATGTGCAATTATTACCATCCTCAGTGAAATCTTATAACTGTACTTTTTGGCGAGGCCATCATTACTTCAAAGAGCGAATCCTGCGGCTTCGACTCTCAGCACAAAATTGCTTTATCCCGACGCGAAAAAAGATTCAGAATTAAATTACACGCGGTGTAAAGTTACCGTGAGTAGTCGATACTTATACGCAAAACGGAAGTGAGATGTGGCAATATCTATGCATTTCAAAGTGAAGATATGAAGGAGAGAGGAGGATGGAGGAAGAGGGTTCAATATTAAAGAGCGAAATGGGAGACGTTGGAGAGGTCTTTGGTAATTTCTAGTCGACCTCGAATTAGCTTTTAATGTTTTCATAAAGCTTCCTTATGTACAGACTACAGATAATAAAAATCCTAATTACGGCTATTCTCTTTCGCAAGGCCGAACTTCCTATTATTATGAGTTCGCTTCTGCTTCTGTTGTTACGCCGCAATAAATATTCCGCCATCGATTTGACGAGACTGCATTTTCCTGTAATTGCTCAGCTGTATATACATCACAAAGCTCTATCATTATTTTTATAATTATTGCGGATAGGGAGGCCAATTTAGGTTCCATAGAACTGAGGTTCTGAAAACATATAGTACAGTACAGCCTCTCGAAAGGGCGCCTCTCAACAAGGCGCCTTCCCCTCAAGCAAGCTCGAACGATACCCCCCCCCCCCCCCTCTTTATAGCCTTAACGTTCAGTAAAGAAGATTTAAAATCATCGCCTCTCAATAGGGCGCCCTCGGTAAAAATGATTTCTTCATGAAAAACGGCATTCGGAGTGTCTTGAACTAAGTAAAAAAGCATATATGAATAAATAATCACTTTTACATTGTTTTTCTCGATAAAATACTTTTATTTGTTGTTAAAAATAATACATGTTAGTTGGTAAAATTAGGGTGGTCCAAAAAATTCTTTTTCGAATTTTTATGCAAAATGCCCGGAAATTTGTTCGAATCCACTAAAAAATGAATGCATTTTTTAAAAATAATATTCAGAAATGGCGCAAGCCCCATATTCAGAATTCTCAATATTATGTGAATCGAGTTCGAAATTGAGCATTTCTCTTCACAATCATCCACAGAATTCGAATAAAAAATTACTTTTCAAATATTACCCCCATAAGTCTGTTTTATAGGGTCCCCTAAAAAACCTCCAAAAGTGAAAAAATAGGTTTTTCGTATTTTTGGTGCTAATTATGATTTTTTTGCGGTTTATTAAACGTAGATTGTTTTAAAAACATGAAATACTACTTTATAATGATAATTAGATGTTGACTAAAATTGTTGATATCACTTAATATTGTTTTTAGCACTTCCTCTAATAAAAGGGTTAGAAAGTTAAGGTTTTTTTTTTATTTTTTCAACTTTATTCCAAAATTTGAGTTAAAGAGAGGTAATAATCAATGGAAGGTAACAAGAATAATTGTTAAAACAATTTGTTATCAATTATAACAATATTCTCTGAGAATAATGCTACAAAGTTGCGGTTTTTGTTTAAATTTTCAACTTTTTGTCCACTTTTCAGTCAAAGTAAGTAATTATTTTATTTATTTAGCAAAAGTATTTGTTTAAACAATTTATTATCATTGATAATAATATTTCCTCTGCCTAATGATAGTAACTTGCGGTTTTTTCTGAAATTTTTAACTTTTTGTCCTTTTTTCAATTGAAGTGAGGTCATATATAATTTAATTCGACAAAAATAATTGTTTCAACAAATTATTATTGTTTATGGTTTCCTTCCCTTAGGTTGGTGCTAAAAAGTTGCGGTTTTTTCTAAGCTCTCGAGTTTTCTGTCCACTTTTCACTTAGTGAGGAATGCGAGTTAATAGACATGCTTACTTAAAAAATGTATTATTGTTTATAACGATTTTCTCTTAGATAAGTGCTAGAAAGTTGTAGTTTTTTCTGAAATGTTTAACTTTCCGCTAAATGGAATTTGAATGAAATTCAATTATATATTGAATTGATTTCATTGTTGTGTGAATTTGATTGTTTTTTATTTAAACTATATTTTTCTCTCTGAAATATGAACCATTATTTTCTTGGTGAAAAATTAATATTCTTAGGTCAAAAATTCAACTCTTTGGTTGAAAGTTGATCTACTTTCTTGAAAACTCAATTTTTGCGTTGAAGATCCATGATTTTAGTAGAGGATTCGAAATTCAAATTCTACTGAATGAATTCGAATTCTTTGTTTCACTTATTTTTTTTTGAACATTGGGAAAGAACAAAAACAATTTACTTAACTACATGCTATTACATGCTATTTAAACTATGTTTCTCTTTAATGTTTATTTATTATTTGTACACAACTAAGAAGGTGGAGCAAAGTTGAAGAGAATATAGCCATAAACCATAATAATTTGTTTGTACAATTATGTTTGTAAAATTAAATTAAATATCAACTAACTCCAAGTAAAAAGTTGGCAAAAAGTTAAAAATTCCAGAAAAAACGCAAGTTTCTACCATCAAGCAAAGAAAATATTATTAGCAATAATGATGAATTGTTTAAACAATTATTATTGCATAATTAATAATTATTACTCCAATCTGATTGAAAAATGATAAAAAGTTGAAAATTTTAGAAAAAAACCGCAACTATGTAGTATTAATCTAGAAGAAGATAGCTAGAACATTTACAGTTTGTTTGAACAATCATTTTTGCTGAATAAAATTAAATAATTACTCTTTTTAAGTGAAAAATGGAGAAAAATGGAAAATTTAAGAAAAAACCGCAACTTTGTAGCATAATTCTAAGACAATATTGTTATAAATAATAACAAATTGATAAAACAATTATTTTTGATAACTGTAATTGATTATTTCCTCACTTTAACTGAAACGTTGACAATAATTTGAAAAATTCAGGAAAAACCCGTTTTTCCATTCATGGGAGCTTTTTGGGATCCTGTAAAATAGATTTATGGGGGTGATATTTGAAAAGTAATATTTTATTCACATTCTGTGGATAATTGTGAATTTCGAACTCGATTTGCCTAATATTGAGAATTCTGAATAAAATTGACAGAAACGTCTTTCTTCTTACGGGAAATACGTGTTAAGCCGCCTCTAAATATGATTTTTTTCAAAAAAAATAATGCCATTTTTTTTTTTTGGTTCGAACTGATTTCCGGGCGTTCTGCATGAAAATTCGAAAAAAAAATTTCTTACGCATTTTTGGATTACCCTACTATACATAAATACACCATCTCCTATACCGTGCCTTCATTCGGGGAGCGCCTTATTCAGAGGCAGAGCGAGCGAAAATCCCGAGAGCAGCGAAGAACGTAAGTGGGGGTAGCACGGTTCCTGGAAAACACTTCTCCTGCTGTTCCGAGAGCCGCCTTATTGAGAGGCTGTACTGTACTGCACCAGGGTACTTGGCCAGGGAAGAGGAAAACTGCAGAAAAACTCCTCCCGAAGACAGCTGGTTTCTCGATTTACTGCAATCGCTCACGATGTTCTAATCAGATGGCACGGAGGAATCTTGAATAGTTACGAAATATTTATACCAAAAATTGATAATTTGCAGTTTTTTCTCTCAGTTAATAAGAGAGACCTTAATTTCGGGGGTTTTCGCAAGTCAGCAACATCGGTGGTCGTTACACCTCGAATTAAGGAGGCAGCTGATGCGAATGATCTTTAAATGGAAAAAAATGTAAATGCGGGAAATAAATGAGAAGAGAGTGTCGATTATTCAGTAACTTGAAACTGGCATTTTACTTCCAGTTCGTTTTATTTTGTTTTCTTTCTTAATTTATAAAAAGGCTAGTCGTCCAGTAGAGTTCTAATAATGCAATTATGGTTTATAGAATTAAGATCTTGCCCCCACGAGACTTGGGAAAAGAGGGAAGTGTGTGACCTACATTATTTTTATGACCAGTCACAGCGGTGACTTTCCGTCTCCACCAGACTTAAGAAAAGGGTCGAAATTTTTAATCTTTTTTGACTGTGAAATCTTTTTCGGTTCAGAAGTCAACATTTTTTTGTAAATTTCTCTCCTTGGTTGAAAATGAACCAATTTTATTAAAAATTCAACAGTTTTGTTAAAAATTGATCCTTTGTTGTTGACAACCGAACTGTTTTGGTGAAAATTAATCCTTGTGGGTTCAAAATTTTACTATTTGATTGCAAAGTTTTATTACTTTATTGAGAATTGGTCTCATTGTTCAAAAAATTCATCTATATTTGACAAAAATGCAACTGTTTGGACATGAATTCTTCTTTTTTGATTGAGGCTTTAACTGCTTTGTTTCAAATTCTGTCTTTTTGGTTCAGTTAAACTATTTTTTATTTCAAATAAATATCTTTTCTTATTAAATTATCAACCATGACATTTTTGATGGGAATTAGTTTTATTTCAATATGAAACGAAATAAATTGGTTGAATGATCTTTTATTTTTGGTAGAAAATTCAGCTTTTTAGTTGGAAGTTGATCTATTTTGGTCAAAATGCAACATTTTTACTTCGAGTATTAGGAATTTAAGCATTTGAAATTAAATTAAATAGATGGTTACATAACATATTATGACGACTATTGCAATCAACTGATTTCAATTTTAAAATTAGATTGATCATAATCTTCTAATACTTGTAAATAATTGAGACCAAAATGTTTGATCGTAGTCGTAATTAGGAACTGCGTTTTTGATTAGATTATTAGTCTCCGAGATTTCAATTCGGATATTTAGCTTCAGCTCTGAATTTCCAGGAATGGAAAATTCCTAGTATTAAGCTCCCAACGTATTTTCGCCGCATTCCAGTGGAAGAGAAGAGAAGCTAACCAATCAGAAGCTCCGACTCTCTCCACTTGTACGCGCGCGAGATCCTTTGCGAGTTATTCTATCGCCGAAAAATGACAGTTACTAAGCAAACAATGAAGCAAAGATAAAAATACTGACCATAACAAAGACTAGCAGTGGTTTTCGTAATTCATGTCCACCAGAAAGAAGTAAAATTAATATTGAATACATTATTCTCGGGATGACTATCCAAATAGCGAAAATAGGCTAGTCGTCCCGAAATTCAGGACGACTAGCCGGAAGCGCAAAATTGCTATATTCGTCCCGAAATTCGTGACGACGAGACACTTCGTTATAAAAATTGTTGCAGAAACATTAAACTCTTGATGTAGCAGTTATTTCTTCTTATTTTGCTTCCTATTCCCCTTGAAAGCTGTTCATATAAGGATCTTGCGCTCTAATACTTTTTTGATAAGCCTGCAGATGCACAAATACCTATTCTACGGGTTTGGCCCAAGAACCCTTGAAAACAACACCTAAAAACAATAATAAATCGTAATTTCCAGAAAGTAAAAAGCAAACTCTTCTCTTCATTCTAGAGATCCGATGGAGTTGATGGAGCAACAACTCGTGCGATGTGGAGTTCCATCAGTGAGACTGTATGAGCACCTAGCGATATCCTCTCCGGCAGCCGCGGCGGCAGCCCTCAGTGTCCACCAGCACCACCAACACCAGCAGCAACAACACCAACAACAACAACACGAGGGTTCACAACACGGGTCACACCCGTTGCCACCTTGGCTCTCGCCATCAAGCACCCTCCTCTACAGCGGGGTCACGCAAAATCACAGTAGGGGTGGGACGCCGACGGCTTACCCGGGCAGTCCGACCTTCCCCTACCCCGTCGGCGTCGCTCTGCCGTGGCCCTGGCAACCCCCGGTAACGATGATCTCCCGACGATCGTCTCCCTCGGCGACAGCTAGCCCCGGGGTCAGGTATGCTCCCTATCCGCGGCCCGCCTCCACACCGCCGCCCTTACGCGCACGCCCGTCCACCCCCAATTAGCGTTACCACGGCTAACACACCCCCTGTATACGGGTCTAGAGTCTAGGCTGTCTAGGGACTCTAGGGTCTCGAGCCGTTCCTCACTTTATATTACCAGTGCGACGCGACATTCTTGAAGACTGCGATCTGCGATTTACTACAATATGCTCCATTATTTGAGGATCTTCATACAGGTGGCTCAAAATGACTTTTTTTTTTAAGGGAAGCTTCTATATGCGTGCTGTGAACAGTCGAAGCGGTGACACTTTCTGTAAAATAGTGTCAGAGTATCCAATCCCGTAATGTACGTCTTGTGGTAGTAGAAGCACGTTTAGCCGGCGTAGCTGACACGAACATGTTTCGAGACACATCCGTCGAAAATTGTGTAAAAAAATGGTGTATGGGAAACACACACGTCTGAAGTCAAACTTCAACAGCGACGGAACAATGAAATCTGAAAATTACTGTGTTGATTGATTTTAGCCAGTTCATAAAGTGGTTTTTTTCATGTATTCATAGGGTGAAATTCTTAGGACTGTTAGGCAAGCTTTAAATGCGATTTTGGAAAAAATTGAATACATACTTCCGGGATTGGAATTGATTGGTGGGTGCGTTTTTTCTAACGTAACGAAAATTTTTCGGAAGCATTTTTGGGCCACCTTTATAATTATTGTCTACTAGCTTTTTCACCTCAAAATTGAGCATTTAAGAAAAAGAGAAGGAAAATAGACATATTGTTGAGTAAATAAATTTATTTTAAAAACCCATCTGGTTATCAGAAAAAAATAGTTTAAATTTGAATCCCTAACTGAGGCTCTTCATGGGGAAAGGGCACATCTAGGCATCTTTTAGAAAAAAGTGTCGAGTTGAATTTTGTATTTATTAACATTTATATGGATTTTTGTGTTGCAGCTTCAATTCTAAATGAAACCTGCAATTTTTATCAAATTTTGATGATAAAGGGCTGATTTGCTCAATTTCAAGATTCTTTGCAATGCTTTCTAGTTAAGTTTAATTGGGAAAAAAATTTGTTAAGGACAAATTGACACAAAAATAATCATTGTATATATTTTAAAAAATTGAAACTTTTACCTAACATCGAAGATGAAACATAAAATTCCGTATAAGATTTGTTAAATACGCAATGTTTACTCAATAATTCTTTTCATGAAAAAGGGTCTGATTCAAAATTATGCAATTTCCGAAAAGATTTTTAAAATTGAAAAAAATTCATCCAGACACCATGATTCGAAGGAGAAATCTAAATGTTCTGTGTAAAAAAATTTTTAAGGAAATTGCTTGTTAAAATCAATCAAGAAAATATTTGTTAACAAAAGTGAGAACTGTATGATTTCCAAATTCTTCTCAATGAAACCCAATGATTATAAAGATTGTATGGAACTCACAATTTTTTTTCTAAATCATAATAAAATCTCCAATAAATAATGTCAATTAAACAATTATAGATCCAACTTTAATTTTGATCAGGGCGTGTCTCTTCCACTCGAATCTGTAAACTGTTTATAAAATTTGAGGTGAGATCTAGTTAATATCCTCGAATATTTGTTGATCCGAATTTATAGCCTGAATTTTCATTAATTTTCAAATTTAGATTGTTAATTTACTTCTTTGTACCTCCTGACAAGAATTGTTCATTCCAAGGGGGTAAAAATAGGTCTGAAGTTACAAGTTTGTTAATCCAAATATTCAGAATATCCAATTGAGACAAACTTGTTGATCGTGAAACAAATAGTTTGAAACAGTTTAAAAAAATGTATTCTTCGAATCACAACAAACAAATTTGGTGTTATGTGATAAAAAAATATGTTTTTTCCAATATTTGGAAAAAGATACCGAATCTTAACAACTTATTAAAAATTTAATAAATCTTTTAAGTAATTTTATTACTCTACGAAGATTCCAAATTAATTTTTACAGAAAATTTGTGAGCAACGTTAACCAATGTTTATAAAATTACTCAATTAATTAATTGATAATTAAATTATTCCCATCAACTACTTACGTACATCTCCATGTGAATTTATAAAACCAACTATGTCTTCCTCTTCTGCAGAATTCATGTATTCTTATCGCTCTGTGATATCTTAATAACTTTCATTCAATAACTTTCATAAAAGTTATAAGTTTTTAAAATTTCCTCTGATTCTAGTTTTCAAAAATTGGCTCTATTTTCGAAAATATGACCCTGATCTATGATTCGAGAATTTATTAGAATAAATTTTAGCATTTAGCATTCAGAATTTGAATTAAAAACTTTGTTTAAAACTGATTTCCGGTTTCGAAATGTTTAAAATCAGAATATTGTATCTGAAAATGTTCGATAAGAGATTGTTTATAACATTTAATTTGATTTTAATTTATAATTTTAAAATATACCAGTTCTGTTGAATCAGCCTTCGCGGAGCCAAAGAAAAACACTCGTCCCTTCTGGACCTCTTAGATTTTAAGTATTTATAGCTGTACGGATGTAAAAGTTTGTAGGTCATCTCTAAAGAAACTTCTCAGCTATCGTCAAAAAAGTACTATAAAGTACTAGAAATCTGTTTAATATCTTGGTTCTAAACGTCAGAATGATCTAATCATTGAGAAGTGATTTTAAATTGTACAGATAAAGGAGTCATTTATCAATTCGAAGCAAGATGTAATTTCTCCATTCTATATTTATTGAGCCTAAAAAAGAAATGAATCTTAAAAGAGAAATAAATGAACCAATTTAATAAAAAAATTAGAAATGAAAAAAAAAAATTATCTTGCTTTCAATTGAAAAGGAAAGATTCCTCTTTAGTTACAGTCAGAAACCTGTAAATAGTTGGAATGGTGTTCGTTTAAAAGAACCAATGTTGTAAAATAAATTCGGTACGAAAAACCGAATGCATGTCCCATGTATGTATGTATGTAAATTGATGTATGTGTAAGTATCGTAATAGTACGTAGAAATTAGAAATAAAAAATCGAAAATTAAGAGCGAGAGACACAAAGAAGACCGAAATTGTACCATACCACAAAAGTATTACCAAGTCTCTTTGCAATATGGTGATATTTGTACATAGAGAATATGTATTACAGTGTTACGTAGCTTCGGTGCCGTACTCTGAATGTAGCGCGAAAAATTGAATGAATTTCCATTAAAGTGCAAAGTTTAATTACTCAATTCACGCATTATTTTATTTCATAAAATACCTCTTATATTTATTAATATTTAATGTCATTACTATGTGAGGAAGTGATTGATGGTGCATTGAAGCGAGACAAGACAATTGTATTCAGGTTAAATATTTTGTTTGAAACTTCAAGACAGAAAATTTCATATAGTCTTGACCTTTTAGACCAAGGATGTCCACTTAAAGAGTGGAGAGTATAGCGTTTTGTGATGCATCAACAAACGCACGATTTAACTATCACTCGAGTTGACAATCATACGAGTTAATAATGACACGAGTTAACTCTCTTAGTTTGAACCAGTGAAATTTTCACTATTTCAATCAGTAGCCCTCGTTTTCACTGGCAAATCAGTGACTTTTTCCATTTTCACTGGGGAATCAGTGAATGTTAGTGAAGGATTTTGAAAAAGTTTTCACTGAATTGAATTAACGGCATCAAAACCACTGGTTCTCTAGTGATTTATGTCTACTGGTTCCTTCAGTGGATTGATTCCAAAATTTATTCATATTTTAATCAAATTTCAACTAGTACGAGATCGTTTTTTTTTACTTTTAAACTTATAATTTTTTTTTACATTTTATTTGATTTTGGAAAACTTTCCTACTTAGTAGAAACTAAAAATCTATTTTTCTGGGATCTTCGTATGAACATTTTGTTCAGTTTCTTATAACAAAATGCAATTCGAACATTTTTATAGGCAATTATCGAGTTACTGGTGCAGTTCAGTGAATAACCCGCTGGGTAAATCAGTGATGTCTCTTTTTACTGGTAGAACTAGTAAAATACGTCCCACTGACTGAATCAGCGAATTTTCATTGATTCTCAGTGACCGACTTCTAGCTATTTCAATCAGTGAAATTTCACTGAAAACCAGTGAAATTCCACTGTTTCAA
>WSXT02000006.1:62455-87526 GCA_011762715.2 Neuroterus valhalla
CTACGGACGCGCGCCCTAGGCGCGCTGATACTTGCGAGCGAAGCGAGCTGCGCGCGATGAGAATGTGCCCGCGAAGCCGGCAGATTTTTTGATTGAAAGTTGAACTAGGTTTTAATACATCAATTTTATTCGTTATTAAGATAGAAGTATATGGTAGAAAATTCATTTTTTTCAAATATTGTACTCTTGTGTCGAAAATTCATCTTCAAGGGTTAAAATTTTCATCATTTCCGTAGAAAATATAATAAAATGTTATATAATGATTGTATTATCTATATTAAATAGTGTAATTATAATTCATAAAAAAATATTGTATTTTACGGAGAAGATTAATATTTTCCTTATGGAAAATACAGCTTCCTGCTCGAAAGTTTAACTTCTTTGTAAAATGAAAATTACATAAAACAACTTTTTCGTAGAAAATGCAAGTGTTTTTGGTTTGAAATACAATCTTTCTTGTTGAAGAATTCGACAAATTAGTTGAAAGTTCAATCATTCACTCTAACTCCCTTGGACCGGGATCCTGGTCCAAGCAATGACCAAAAAAAATCCGGTCCATCGAAGTAGAACTTTTCGTCCAAGCGGGATTTGAATTTTTCGGAATCCAAACTCTGGATTGCGCTAGTGCCGTGAACTAAAGAAAGGAGGTCAAATTTTTAGGATGCATTTTATTTATGCATAAATGTGATTTTACGATTGTTCTGCGAAGCATAAACTTAAAAGTTAGTATTTAAAATTATTATCTATTGAAAACAAAATGTGAAAAATTAAATTTTTATCGTATAGAGCAGGGGTGTTGCGAATATTCGCATCCGCATCCGCAATTGCGGATGTCCCGCATGAATTAAGACATCTGCATCTGCGTCCGCATCCGCGGATCTCAAATTCTAAAAATCCGCATTCGCATTCGCATCCGCGGATGTCAAAATTTTCGCATCCGCTACAACCCTGGTATAGAGTGAAGAATCATTTGCTTTGTTAAAACTGTTCTTATTCGAAGAAACTATTATTTCACAATATCAAGTAACTTACAGTTAACGAATACAGTTAACGATCTGATTCAGAATATACGGATAATAGGAGTAATAGACGATCAGAATTGATATAGTAAATCTAATTCAACTTTCAGGTTATACTTTTCTAAATATTGAATATTTCATGTATACATTGATATGAAGTGCCATTGAGTCTATTTTTGCGTCAATAGAAGTTTTTTCAATATTATGATTTACTGAAACTTACATGATGTAGTAAAATAAATATTATTTTGAGAAAAATCAGTTTTGACATTGAATGTGTTCTAATTTTGACCGCACTAAAATTATAGATGGCGTCATGCAATTCTGGGGTCCCCAATATCCCTGATCAAAGATATATTTGTCCAAGGTTGGGTTGGAAAACGATTCAGGAGCCTATTGGACCAGAAAGTCAGTCCATTGGACTAGAATCGCAGGTTTAGTCATTGCTTGGACCAGGATTCCGGTCCAAGGGATTTGGAGTGTTTGGTTAAGCAATTGACGTTTTCGTGAAAAATTCAACTTTTTGGATGAACAAAGTTCCTCCTTGGTTGAAAATGCAGCTTTCCTGGTAGAAAAGTTCTTGGATGAAAATTTTATTCTCAAAAGAATATTTAACTGCTCTATGAAAAATTCGTTTTTATGCCCTGAAGATTCAACTACTTGTTCGCAAATAAACTCCTTGTAGTCAAATTGAGAAATTGATTTCTTTCTAACATTAAACAGCGTGAGTAGGATGTATCTTTTGAAATGAAGAAGACTTTTTGGATGATAAAATAAGTTGTTTCGGGTTTCGATCGTGTACAGAACTGAGAGATTCTACTACTTGAAATCTTCCTCATCCGTAATTTGGAATGGATCTGGTTCTGAAACCTTTTTCTAATCAAGACAACAGCTCACTTCAATACTTCTTTTTGCATCTACTATATAACATGCAAAAGGGCTAGTCTGTAGCTCACTATTAAGGGGGGACCACTGTTAATGTCGTTATCCTACGAGTATAAACATATGAAGACATATCACTTAGTAAGGATTACTAGCCGGGATAACAGGGGTCGCTGGTAGGGGATGCCGGGATGGTAGCTTGAAAATTAGTTTTAATTGTTACCCGTATAGGGACTCATCCTCACTTATCCCCGGCCCGTCTCTACTCGCGCATTAAGCTTGAAGTTAGGCAGTCAAGGTTGAAGGGGTTGAAGAGGAGAAGAGAGGGGCATATGGAGTATTATAGACTCGCGAAGCGTGAGCAGGTAAGGTATACACGTTCTACGTGACACGGTTGATAAGCCCGAAGCCGGCTTTGTTAAGCTCGGATTCTGAGTGCCTTTGATACGTGTACTTGCACGCTAACTAACCAACCTAAGCTATGTTGCTCGTAGGTAGTACATAGCCCCACGCACACCTAAATGAAAGCATCTGTGGCCTCGGTCTTCACTCTGCAGGGTGTACATGTCTTCCCTTTACACACGTTGCAATCCACACGAGCGCGATACATTTTCAACTGGGAATTGAATTTCCGCCGTAATTTTAATGCCATTGTGGCCCAGTCTTGTATGCCCTTCCTGCGACAGAGGGTGACTAACGCGTCAAGAAACTGCAACCAAATTCGCCCAACTGCGAATGATGTTCCTTGGAGGTCGGCAAATTACGATTTGGCTCATTTCAATCCTAGAGTTTCCAATTTTAACAATGCGAAATGGGGATACGCTTTTTCTCAGATGCCAACAAGTTATGACTGGACTTAATTTAATCCATGGGTTTTTGTTTTCTAAATTAAGAAATCGGGACATAATGTTCCTCAGAATTCGCCATGTCACGTGTTGGCTCAGTTTGATCTTAGAACTTTCAATTTTCAAATGAGAAATTAGGTAGAGTGAAGTAGTCTAATTCTCAAGTCATTGTTATGACTATTATCATCATCAATCTACTGTAGGAGCAAGCAAATGGCCAAAGTTTAGGTATAGACGCTCCTCATGATTCGAAATAAGGCAGGATGCTCCTTGGAATCTGTCGAATTACAATTTGGCTCGTTTTGATACTAGAGTTCACAATTAACGGATGGAAAATTATGTAAAGTCTGATTTTTATATCACCACGATCACGATAATTATCACTTCAGAAGGGTTTCCGCTGTATACGGCTTCAAAACATGATAAGCGCTACTGGACAAATTTTCCAGGGATGGTCCCAGAAGTTGCCTCCTAGGGTATTGGGACCCTACTCCCGCACGCTAGGCTCTGTGGAGTAGAACGTACATTCTCATAGCTATTCGAAGGATAACTGATAAATAATTAAAATTCGAACAGAAGCTTCTGTGTGAAGTTGTTTAGTGTAGAGTTGGACGTCACGGAGTAGCGGATTAGGAGTCTCCGATTTCGGGTACTTTCTTGACAAGGATAAAGTGGAGGATTACATTGAAAAGACGAACAAGTTTATTCAAGAGCTAGAGGGCAAACTCGATTAAATGAAAGATACCTTTCGGACAAATACAGCATAAACCTGCCAATAAAAGATCGTCTAGAAGAAGCGGTAAATGTCATAGATGAGATGCGGGACAACGCAAAATTGACGGAAAACTGATTCGAAAGCTTCGAATATCACTTTAACAAAAAACTGAAAAAGAAGGTAGAGACGAAAGTAGGTCAAGGATACGGTCTGCAAGGGAACTGGAATGGAGCAGAAGCCGAAGAAACTCTCGCACGCATTCACAGG
Organism: Neuroterus valhalla; assembly: GCA_011762715.2. NCBI lineage: Eukaryota > Metazoa > Arthropoda > Insecta > Hymenoptera > Cynipidae > Neuroterus > Neuroterus valhalla. The sequence continues at coordinate 66,184 of WSXT02000006.1, forward strand.
AAAGAACAGGAAAGTCTACCGAGAGGACGGAACTAATGCCAAGGAAGCTCAGGACTCAGCCCGATGGAGTGGGATCACCAACAAACAAAAGCGGCATAAGGGAAAAGAAATCTGTCATCGTTCTGAAGAAGGAGAATACGCGACTAGCACGTCCTGGAGCGGTTCTTATGAAATCGGCAGAGGAATTGAGCAACGCAGAGGTAATAAAAAACCTGAAAAAGAAGGTGGAGTCGGAAGCTCTTGGCGTAAAAATCAAGGGAAGGGTGATGTCCTCATTGGGGTTACTAATGAAACTGAGATCAGGAATCGTGCGTGAGCTCATTTTCTATGTTAGGATGGATATCTTCGACATTGGCACCATGGAGGGCAATGAAAAGATGAAGGACGCTCTGAGAAAACAATTCAGAGATAGCATTACAGGAGATATAAAAATCAACATGACAAAGGAAGCCTTGATATCAACGTGGAGTTTTGTGAGGAGTTGGCCGCGAGGCTTCTTTGTCGTCAGGTGCTACCGTTGTAATGGGTACGGACTTCTACCAGTGAAAAACAAGGGGCCCGATAGGACCAGGAGCTGTTGAAAGTGCGGATAAGACGGCCATGGGGCTGTAGACTTTAACAGCACGCTACGCCTCTGTATCGCAAAGGAGAATAACCCGGACCGACAATCTTCCGAATGAAACAAGTAAAACAAAATCAGGCGAATGAAGAAGTAGAAGCTCAAAACGGCCAAGGAAACATTTCTAGAAGTGATTCGGCAGGTTTCGGGGGGATCTGTGCCAAAATGGTTGGGATGGTGGTTTCATCTGAGCAGACATCTTGCTTTTGGGAGTGCCAACTCTAGCAAGTGTCTCCAAAAGGTTCTTCACTATTCCTTAAGAAAAAGAAAATCATTTCTTCATTGTAGTAGCAAGCTAGTCGCATAATTTTATTGAACGTACTGAATTAAAAGGAGGTGATACTTTCTTGTTAATGAAGTTAATGTCCGCATTTGAGAACGATTCACTAGAACGTTCTACTGAAATTGTTATTATTAGCAGCAATTATGACGTAACTTTAGAAGATAAGTAAAAATAGATATCACTCTTAATATGAATAGCTTATTAAAGTGCATTGAACGTAGTACCTGAAACACAAAAACGACGTCCCTTAACAGTAACGATAGGTCCAGAACGTTTCAGGGAAAGTTCCGTGATATAAGGGAAGAAGCCAGTATCACAAAGCACGCGCTTCGCAATCTATTCTTCGCAAAATCACTTCAAAAGTTGTACGCCCAAGACTGCTCTAGAATGGACTGTCACTTTGAAACTTACTGAAGACTTCTCCGAAATAGTGGAAGATGGCACCACTGATCAACAATTTCAAGCACTGCGCGACCAGTGCCAAAAAGAACTCTCCTTAAATTTGCGGATGCGTAGTTTATCCAGCTAAGCCATCCGTCAGCTTTGAAGGAGGGTGTCGTGAAAAATAACTTCTAGGTTCGTTTTGTATCTTTTTGAAATATTTGATAAAACGTGAAAATTACATCACACAGTTTGTAAGGCTCCTCCACTCCTTTCTAACATATTCTGAAATAGATTTCCAAAAACTTACTCCCAACACTCAAAAACCAAAATTATGCATTTGATAGATAAGGTCGAATTTTCGAAAAATAATTTTCCAATGTCTAAAACTCGAGAAGTTCCATAGTGAACTCAAAGATATGAAAATCCATGCGTTAGGCATGCAATTGGCTGTTTGAAAAAAAATACGTTTCAGTTTCGTGGATTTGATTTCTTATCATTTTTCTGTTTGAAGTATACTTATGGCCATGTGGTCTAAATTTTCGGAAGGATAGAGTATCTCAGCCGGTTATGGTGTGTTTGCAACTTCCGGTTGAATCACGGTGAAGTCCCGACGCCGAATCGCCGGTGCAAAATCTGGAACCGCAACACGCAAGGCGATTATAACGGCTCGATGATTTCCGACAGTAATGACATATTTGTGACAATAATGTTCTGTGTAAACGAGCATATTATATAATGACAAAATGCACGAAGTTACAGAGGATTGTACCGTGACATATTCATTGGTCGATGATCGTACATCCTGCCATGTCGATAAAGACTTTTTTGATTAGAATCTTTGAATAAATAATTTATAGAATTCTTGGAAGAGTAATTCAGAAGAAATGAAATACCTATAGTTCAACTATTATATGTAAAAACGAAAATAATTTATGTGCGTTCAGAAGAACAATAACAGTTTTGCGCCATTGGTTGAGATACGAATGTGCTTAGGGCGTGGTTCATGGATGGATCCCTTTTCTCCTAGCCATTTCCCTCGTTTCAAGTATTATTTAATTACGCTAATTGACGTCTGTGTCCCAACTTTCGCAGAGTTCACCAAACCGTAGACACGTTCAGAAACTTTCCACATTAACGATTCTGGGGAATTCAACTTCGATTATTAGTAAGTTTTAAGAGAAGGATATAGGATGTTTAAAATACGAGAAAAAAACGTAAACAGATTTTTTTTTGAAGATCTGAATTGGCTGATTCAAAATGGAGTCAACATAAAAGCAGATAAGCTTATCCTTAGATGAATTATTATTACAATTCAGCTCTTTTTGGCTCTTAAATTAGGAACAATCATATCTTCAAGAATTAAAAAGTGTTCTCTACATTCTGCAATGTTGCATTATCTCATGATGCTTTTGCGCGTATCCATATCGTGTATTTACTCGCGAGCACGTAAATTAGCCTCACGTTAAATTGGCCTGACAGTTTAACTATGAAAAAAGCACAATAGAATGCGTCGTTTCCTGAATGCGACATGCGGTGGTAATTTCTCTTTTCCCCTCTGCCTCTAATTTTTGTTCGTCTCTTCCTCATTTCCAGACCGAATTGTTATGAAATGGCGGATATCGCGGACAGTTTAATGTTGCGCTATCGTCACGCCAATCATTTCTGAATATGAGATTACTCTTAGTAAAACAATATGTGGAAATAACCTAATTGAAAAAAGAACTTGTAAACATAAAAAACATCATTACACGCTCTATGCAAAATATAGGACCAGAACAAATATTTTGAATTGGACACATCTAAAGCACGTTTCGAATAGAATGTTCACTGAAGAGTCATAGATTACGAACTCTTCGTTTGTAATTAAATTTGAAGAAAATCAGAGAGTAGAAATGCAAGGAAGTCGTTTTTGTACCTGTAAGGCATTGCTGCAGTTCAATGATGATGAGCAGCGTATGCTTAGTATAATGAGATTTTGATTGTAAGCTTGCATAGTGACTCCAGGCAACTTTGACAAACTAAAGACGGATCAAAACTCATCCATGAACGTTATATAATTATCATTTTTCGAAAGGATAATTTAGCCTGATTTTAAGTTGTCATTTGATGACGGTTATTACCATTATGGGCTTTTTCCGGTGACCGTGAGTATCATCTGCGTCTACAATTATGGTCTACCATGTATACACACACGAACATGTTTCGATTTGGCAAGGCCTGATACAGTGATAATTCAACCATGTTGGCGTTCTATAAACTGGGAAGATGTATATGTTAATATATTGGCGTAATAAGTGCACTGCATAAGGACCAATTTTCCGGAATTCCGTTTTCAACGACCTCAAGTATTCATTTGACTCAGAAATTGATTTTTATTCTGACTCAGTGTAAGATCGATTTGTCAATCAAATTCTTGCTGATTTGTTTAAATTTTTCATTTTTCACTAATCGAAATTAAGAGGTTATAAATGAGCAATGAATACAAAAGTATTACTCACGATTCTTGCAATGATACATAGCCACGCAGTTGAAGATTTAAATAGTTTAGACGTCCATTCAAGGCTCGTATGGATAAAACAATTAGCCGAAGCGTTAAGATATTCTATAGTTCCAGGGAAAAGCCTTTCGCTTCGTAAATATAGGCAATTCCAACGGCGCGTACTTTTGCACGCCTATACGTGTGTTATCTATGAATAAAACATTTGGCAGGAGAGCCTGGAACCAACGTAACTTCGAGCTGTTCCGTTAGCGCGTCATCTTTATTGCTAATTGCTACTTTGCAATTTCTCGTGCTCCTACCTTAAATATTAAAATCCAAGACGAGAATAGCATGCCTTTCAATATTTTCTTTTGAGATGATGAAGGGAAATATTATTAGTGAAACAAAAAGTTATCATCTGAAAGAAGAATATAGAAAGCCAGAGTAACGGGGAGAAAGTGACTGTTTAAACAATAAGCTTTTGCAACAACATGATATGGTGTAGGACTATGTTTGGAAGGAAATATCATTACGTTGCCCTCACAACAGCCAAAATAAGTGTGATTTTGCTTGAACCTGAAGTTCTTTATATCATTGTTGCATTGTAGAAGTTCAGGGTCGTAGTTCATGTTAGCAACTGAACTTGAGAAATGCCAGTGTTTCGAATCGTCTCATTAAAGGTTGAGTTTAGGCATTATGACTTGACTGTTGACTATGTTTCTGAAACGTGAACATGACATCTTTTTTGAAAATCAAGACTAAAAGATGTACATTACTTGAAGTCTGCCAATTAACTGCATACTCAAGCAATCACTCTCTCCGACGAGTTGATGAACTCTAATAATTAAAAAGCGGATAAGCATGCCACAGAGGAAAATGAAGCAAGTACAAGGGAACATCAAGTTGAGGAGAAAACATTTAACTACTTGAACTACCAATTTTCCCTGCCAATTTTCCTACAAGATATAACTTGTTTGTTCAGATACGCCACACCTATTTTCTGCAAAAAAGAGAGTCAGTGTGGTCAATAAAAAACAAATATAAGATAGCGTGCAGAAATTGCCCTTACATAATGATCCCTAAGGGAGCGTTCGCATATCACGTAGTGTTTTTTCGAACATCCCCCCCCCCCTCTTCCTCCCCGAAGTAACGACCATGCAATACAAACAAAACTTCAGATCAAATTTGAAAATATTGCACCAATTTTGGTAAAACTTGAAATTTCCCTTATATTGGTAACGATGAGTTTTCAGATTATATGAACCTTTCAGCAGATAAAAAAATACCGGTTTCAAATTACGTCTATAGATGATTGTGTCGCAAGTGTGCCACGTGTTATAATTTACTCTATAATGACGAGTCATATATATCAGGATGTAGAAGACAGACTTCAAAATATGTGTAAAAGTTAGTCAAACTCTGCAAAATTTCGTAAATTTTGCTAATAAGAAATTGATCCCCATAAATATTCTTACAAATGCATATGTGTAGGAAACGTCATAGGACAAATGAATCTCGAAAGAACCAGATTCGCAGTTTATAAAAGCCACACCTTCACCGATAATTTATTTCGTTTTTGAAGGAACAGATTTTTAGAGAAAGATGCAAAAAAAAACGTCAGATTTTTAGAGAAGTTTCGTGTGGATTTCATAAACTGCGCACGATGCAAAAAACCTTGTGTTCTAAGTGCTTTTATGATGCATATCATCATTGAAGAAAAAAAAATGTCCATTGAGGAGTTCCGAACCAGCAATGTTGGGATTCCGGGACGACGAGCGTACCGCTGAGCCACTGTGATTCATGGCATTCCATTTTTCCACAAGGGAGCTAACCTATCAGTAAGCAATGGTTCGTATTTTAGAAAAATTATATTTCCGAAACCGAGGTCCACTATCGAAAAAGTCAAGACACGTGTCGCATAAATTTAACTAAACTATCGATTAAACATTGTCCGAACGAATTTCCTATACCTAGACCTCCCCTTGTAAAATCTAACCTAATCTGGCATCATGGTGGCTAAACGCTACCTAGCGTAACATTCTTGCAACGATTATCGAATATAAATAAGGTTTTCTTTTGTTTAAACAGCATCAGTAGTTCTTGAATTATTTTATTTTTTAAAATTACGTTCGAAACGGAGGAAATCTACGACTGAGTCACATTTTTGGGAAGAGGAAAAGAAGCTGCAATTCGAGATGTTGACAGTGTATCTTCAAAATGAATTAAATTTTACTGTAGCAAAGGAAAACCTGAAAATAAATCCATGCTTCCTCTCTATAACGATGAAAAAAGTAGACTTTTGTAGTCGAAAATTTATTGCGCCTCTTTGGACTTATTTAGTCAATGCAATAAACAAGAACGGCATTTAGTTGTAAGAAAGGGCCTATTAGGGTTCCAGTGGAGGCCCCGACGTTCATTCAGAATTAGGGAGGATCTTTGTTAGGTGCGTCCTCAAATTTCCTTTGATGGTCCCTAACAATTTTGCGTAATCAAACTGGAAATGTTCATAACAATTTGCCTGATGCAGAACCTATCACTGTTAAAAATGTTTGTAAAATTAGTATACTTTTATTTCACGAACGTATATTGATTTTAATAAACGTGTATCGAATATTGAATCAGTATACTAATATACTGCAATAATAAAATACGCTGGCAAAGTCCCTAGTTCCGTGTCTCTAAAATAAGGTTTGTGGCTCTCGTAAGGTTTGTGTTTCAATATGTCACCTTACTTTCTCGCATTTATATTATGAAATTTAATAAGAATACTGTGATTTGGTGAAACAATAAAACTGAAAACTCTGTTTTCCGCTTTCCGCAAGACTGAGAAGGACATGGTCGGCATCCTTTAGACGAATATTTGGAGCTCCAAGCGTCAAGCGTTTGAACCGAATTCTCTTTTACATATAAGTCACAAAGTAAGTGGGATTTGTCACTGTTTTTTCTGAATGATGCAGCGCAATATATAAATATTACAAGCATCCATCCATGGCAAAGCCCGATAATCATCAAGTGTTCAAATTCTTCAAGGAAATATTTCTTCTCTTGCAAATTCCTTCATAATGGATGCAACGTAATATTTGTAAGTTTAAATAAACATTGTTATTCTAAGGTAATTATATCATTCCAATATTTCTAATTGAAATTGGAAGCAACACTATTTAATGTTCCCGATCCCAAATAGAAAATAGGTTAGGTTGGAGTGTCAAAACATTGAAGATTCTACACAGTTATTGGAAAAAATCTCTTGAATTACATTGGAACCTATTTAAATGATTGGAATTGGATTGTGTTTGAATCTCAATTATTTAAAAATCATTCATTAATTTTATCTTGAGAATGTATTTAAAAAAACTTCCTTGAAACTCCGGAATCCTTGAACTCAAAAAGGAATGATCTTGACAATTAAAATACAAACGACTTTGAAATATGCACACATTTGAGTGAATAAACCTTATAATAGCAGCTGAAACTTGAAGTATGGATAGATGTTTTTTCAAATAAATTAAAGGAATTAATATTTAGAAAAAGAATGAACTTGAAGTTATGAACATAAAAGTCATCTATGCGGAAGAATATCTTCATAAACAATGCCATGTTTTTTGAAACTGAAGAAGAGACACTACTATGAATTTTCACGAAGGATAAATTTCTTTGGAAAACAATTCAATCCCAAGTAGAATTGAAGGAACCAAAAATATATTGAACGTGGAACCTAAATGTTACACATTTTTAGGTTCCATGTCAACATTTATTCTTGGTTTATTGTGTTCTAGTTAAGGATTGAACTATTTTGTGAAATTTCATAAAAGTGTCTTTTCTTCGGTTCTGAAGACATGCTGTTGCTATTTGAGAATGTTCTTCCGGATGGAGGACATTAATGTTTCATAATATTTAAAGTTTCAGTTGCTATTAAAAGGTTGATTCACTCAAATGCGTGCATATTTCAGATTCGTTTGTATTTTGATTGTCAAGAGAACTCGTTTTCAAATAAGGGATTTCGGAGATTCCAAGGAATGTTTTTATATGATTTTATAGTATTTCATGTTCTGCATTTGTATCAGAAAAAATCTAAGAGAGTTTCTTGTGAATAAGCCTAATGAATGATTTTTAGGTTATTTGCATTTAAACAATCTGTAATAATTTCCACTCATTTTAATAGATCTTCACGATTTTGAAGGATTTTAGAGAATTTCGAAAGAACTTGAAAGATAAACAATTTGATTTCAACAATTTGAAGGAAGATGAAGGGGTTCGGGAATTTTCGAAGGAATATAAAGATTTTCAATTATCTACAGAGGTTCTAATGAATTTCAAGAGATTTCATTAGAAGAAATTGGTAAAATATCTAATCTCTCTGACACTCAAACTTTACCTATCTTCAATTTGAGTCCAGGAGCTTCAAAGAGTTTTGCTGCCAATTTCGATATGAAATAAGAATTATAGTTACAATGAAATAACTGGACTAGATTGGAAATATTCATTAATACTCTCAAGTATGGCGATCCATTTATTATGAAGAAATAGGAAAAGAAGTATTTTTACGATAAAAACGATTCCAAATATATGAGAAATGTTTATTTTAAGAATTTGATCACGTGATGTTTGTTAGACCTCTTTATATCGCCATGCATGGACTTGCGACGATCAAAGTATATCTGAATTGTAAAAATCTACAATTACAAAAAACTTAAAAAGAAATTAAACATTATTTTGAAGCTACGCAGTTTATTGTAAAAAGATTGTTATTCCTGATCTGAATTTTCCCTTTTTCCCCTCAATTTTTGTGAAAAATTACCCTTTTCCACCTTTTTTGTGCCTTTTTCGAGCTGTAATCGCTAGGTTAATAAAATTGAGAAAAATAATCACATTCAAAAATGTGAGGAAATCGAAAAGGAAATCTTAAGCATTTAGAAAAAAATGAGTTTTATATAAAAATGAATGGAATACTTTCAACAACTTATTGTAAAATAGCTGATCAGAGACTTGTTTCTTTGTTTCTTATAATGACTTCACACACAAGGAAGATACTGAGAAGAAATAACTCGTTCTGAAAAAGGCTTACGATTGCTCAAAAGATGTTCCTTATATCTATATTCTAATCTACAAGCTACTGGCCCCCGAAGACAAGTTGGAAAAATATCTAGGAGTATATTTTATTGCCTATTTTTCGCAGATAATGGACCTGAAGCACAATGTTCCATTGCCGATGTTGTCAATACATCACGTTAATTCTGTGGAATTACCTGAAGCTTCGAGAATATCATTGGGAAGAGAACTGACGGTTTATAAAATTATATTTTCGACAAAAAATGTATTGTTATATATTTAATGTTCTATTTAATAATGATAAGAGTTCGTGTAGAGGTGATACGATATGTTTATTCGTTCGAAGAAAGTTTACAGTTCATTTTAATATATTTTCTACACAAACGTTTACGTTACCACGATTTCCACCCAATTTTCGCTTTTTGATTTCATTTTCATATAATCAAATTGAATTTCATGTTTTTCATTGAAATATGTCAAATAATTATCCTGAAATCAATTATTTTTACAGGAATGTTTCAAAACTGCAATAATGTTATCTGTATTTCAAACATCTTTCTTTAATATAGATTGATCTATAATGGAAAGAAATTTTTTAATGCAGAGGCTTTACTGTAGTTTTAAACCATCGTTGTGAATTTGAATGATTTCGGAAAAATTATTTGGCATATTAAAATTTTTTACAGGTACATTGATCTGAATATACAGAATATAAAATTTATATTAAAATTAATTTATATTTGATATTCCTTTATATGTTAGGATTCATTTAAATAGTATATTAATTTTGATATGAATATATATTAATCCTACGACCGTATGGTATATTACATTTGATATACGGCATATGCAAATGACTTTACTCACTTGTATATTAAATTTCAGTCCGTTTTTTCTAACAGTTATAACAATAACATAACCCACAACATCTACAAAAATTGAGTGACAAAGTATTCAGGAGCTTTTATGTTTCGTGATTGAAGAAGAATATCCTTTTTTTGAAAAACAAACTTCTTGAAAAGATGAACTTCTACAAAAATTTAATTTATAGATTCTCTCCCATTCACTCCCTCATTGATCAGAACCTAAACATGTCGAAATGTTTCCCGAACTTTCTAGGTAAATACCCATTTCAGGATATTGGAAGCAAATATGAGATTTCATGTTTACCCATTTTGTAAAAAACGATTTTTCTCTACGCACATCAAATGAATTATTCCTTTTCATATCTCTAAAAGTAGGTATCTCAATGACAGCGTTTTCAGTGCGTAACTGGTTTTGATAAGGTGGAGCGACACCTCGTGAATAATAACATTTGTGAAATTTATTCGCGAAAGCGTTAAAGTTTTATAAGTCGGGCTTATAAAACGCAGTCGTAAGTACTGAGAGTATGAACATGAGCACCAGAGTGTTCTCTTTGGAGAGCGCTTTTCGTCTCGTCACCCTCTCCATTTTGGACTTTATCACTCTCTCACTCTCTCATGGCGCAGCAGAAAATTATGCAGATGGCGGAGAAAAGCTTTGATAAACACGACAGTCTCTGATCGTTATGCAGATCCGCACCACTGTAAAATGGCGGCAATCTCTCCCTCTCATTCATCCCCTTTTACCCCTCGTCTTCTCCATAGTCGCTGGACCCGGTACCAGGGTGTTTCTGTTTCTCATCCCCCTTTTATCCCCTGGAAGTGAAGCTTCAACCCCTCCTTCGCCACTGATTTTCACACCCCGAGCTGGGGGTGACTAGCGAGGTATTTCCACCCCATAAGTCGGGGGTGGAAGTGAACGCGATGCGTCTGCGCTACTGAGATGAGGTATACACTGCGTTTTCATTGGAAGATCCAAGCTACCACTTTAAGATACAATCTTCCCATTCCCCACCTACCCCTCGTCAAATTTGTGTTTCATTGGGGGTGAGCTAGGCGAGTTATCGACACGCAGTGTCTATTTCATACTCGTGCGAGATGAAATCCGATGGGTTCCTTTATTGCCTGGTTCTGCGGTTAGGGGGATGTTAAGATGCAAATATGATTTCATACGGGGGATTATTGATATATGTGCATTATTTTAGAGGCGTGATATGTTTCCCAGTTTCAGGAGGCGGATGTATTTGGACATCAGAGTTGGGGTGGACCAAAAAATCACATTTTAGAAATTCCAATGGGCAGAAAAAGCAAAGAGTTCTTCTAGACAAATAAACATATTTTCATTTTTTATTTTTCAAGAGAATTAATTTGAGCAGTTTTGAGGGATTTTGAAATAGAAAACCAATCCCATCCATACTAATCCGATATCGTCAGGCAATTGTGAGTCAATTTATATCTTACTAGCAATATTATGAGCGCCACAGCGCGCGGTAAACATTATACTGTCAATATACTACAACAATATGAAACTAGATTATTAAGAATAGAATTTCAAAGTGAACTTATTCATAACTTAAACAACAGACATTATATTTCGAAGAGCTAAATAAAGTCAGAGAGTCCTCTTCCAGTTCCATACTATTCAAATTTCTGGGAATATGGATAAACTTTTTAACTTAATATTTTAAAATATGAGTCACTAATTAATACATTTCTTTTAGCGCGATATCAAAAATTTGCAACAGATCCAACAGAATTTTATACATTATTAATAATTCAGCATATGTTTTATTTACAATTAGCTTCCTAATTTTTAATTCTATAATTTTCTATAATTCTATAATTAATATGCAATTTAGATATAAAATTTTTTTGAATCTGAAGCTTTTCAATTTGGAACGTTTACAAATTGAAATCTTTCCGATTTCATCATATCAAAGTCAATTTGAAAATTTTCCATCTATTTCTTACATTTTTATCTGAGATCATGACATTTGTAAAGTTTCCAATTCAGAATTATTATATTTGGATTCGAATATACGCATTTAGGAACTCTAAATCTGAATTTACTTGAATTTTAAGCGCTTCCAGTAAAATATATTTCAAAATTTCATAATCCCCAAGTCAGCCCTAAAATTCTAATTTTTTTACAGATTTCAATTTAAGCTTCGTCAATTAAAGATTGTGAAGATTTGAATGCTCATTGTCCTACTTTAAAACTTCAGAGTGAAAATTCTATAATTTCAAACATTTCTCAAAGCACAAATTATTCAATCTTCGAGAGCTTTTCATTTATAATTGTTTAATTTTGAACGCTTCGATTTCAAAAATATTGAATTTTTAATAATCGAAACCCCAAAATCCCATTATCTCGAAAGCAATAAAAGATTTTCATATTTGACAGAATTGAATTCAAACTAATTCAATTTCCATATAAACTTCTCAAATTTAAATAAATTTCCATAGTTCAAATTGTTCGGTTTTTCGGAGATTCACATTTATAATTGTTTACATTTTAACGCTCCTATTGAAAAATGATGAAATTTGAATTTCTTTCCTCTAGTTTAAATTCAATTTTCAACATTCCTGAGTAGAGTTTAGAAAAAATTTTTTAAACATAAAGTCCATTAAAAAAGTACATCTTTGATCGGTTCAAATTATATCTTATTCAATTTCAAAAGTAAAAAAATCGAATGCTTACTGTTTTTTTTTTTTTTGAACTTTGAATTAGGAATCGATGAAATCTTATCATTAAAAAATTATGAATTACTCCAACTTTTGGAGCTTTCCAATTGGGATTGTTCAAATTTTAACGCTCCCATTTAGGGATGATGAAATTTTAATTACTTTTCATTGAAAATCGTTTCATTTCCAGAATTTGAATTTCGAATAATGAAACTTTGTTCTAAATTCAAAAATTCCAAACTCAATTTAAATATTTTCATCTCTGATAGTTCTGAGTTATCTAGAATCATTAATATTCCATTGTTCTTAAAATAAACAGTATCCTACCCTAGAACTCTTTACTCCAAAGATATCCCATTTATTGAATTTCAATATGGAATTATTTAATTTTATAACTCTCGAATGGAAACATTTCAGTTTGAAATTGGAAAAATGTATTTGCGACTTTGAATCGTAAACTATTATTTTTGGAACGTTTTTAAAAAAGTATTTTCTTCAACATGTTTTAATTCAAGAGTCAATTCAAAAATTCCCGCCTATGGCATATTTATTTCAATCTTATTTGATTTCAAGTTAAGAACTTGATTGGTTATCTTATTTCTCAACCGTGAGTTGATGATTTTTCAGTTTCAAACATCTTATCAATTTCGAATTTCCTGCACTCTAACAGCATTCCCTTCTGAATAGTTCATTTCCAACTCTGTTATTTGAAAATGATAAAATTCTTATTACTTCCCTCTTGAAATTGTCCTATTCTGAAAATTTAAGTATAAAATAATGAAATTTGCACCCTTTACATTAGGAATCATTCCTTTTTTATTCTTTCAATTTGAAGTTGTCCTATTTCTCGAATTTCAATCTGAAATTATCCAATTTTGACCTTCATCTAGAGTACATTATTTAAGAGTTGAGGTGAAATTTTTATGTTGAATTTTCTTGGTTTTAGATTGGCAGAATTGGAATTCAGTCATCAAACGCTTTGAACTAGATATTTTTTATTTTTAATCACGTAACGAATTTGCAATTATTTTCACTTAATCCATTTCGGGTGGTCTCATTTTGTAAATTGAAAACCGAAATAATATTTTTCAGTAACGCTTCTGATTAAAGATTATATAATTTCAATTTCTAATATGTATTTTGAAATCTTCCTTTCTTAGACATTGTGTAATTTTGTAATCAGAGAGTTAAGATTAATCTTTCAATTTGAAATTTGAAGAATTGGACCAAAGGATTGTGAAAAGTTAAAAAATTTGAATTAACTATGGAATGATGAAGTTTTTAATAATTATGAATGACAATTGCGAATGAAAGGGTTACAAATGTTATCATTCCATGAATTTTTCAGCTCAAATTTTCAAAATAGGAAAGAAAGAATTCAAAGTCTTTTTATTTCAAATTGAATAAGTGCGAATTTATTTATGTCACAATTGAACATTCCCTAATTGACCTTCGAATTATAACATTTTGAAAAAATCTTTATTGAAGAACGTTCAAGATTGTATGATTTCATATTTGAAGTTAAAAATGCACATTCCGCATTCCAAATTGGATTATTGTAATTGGAAGCTTCGGAAATTAAATAATGTAACATTACAATTTTAGAACCTGATTTATTTGGATTCAAACTTCGAAAATAATACCGTTTTAAGTAAAAAACAGGTAGTATTTGACAATTTAGTCAGGTTCTTTATTTTCATCTCCAGTTGATTAGTTTTACATACTTTTATAAGTCAAAATAATGAAACAATAAAAGCCCTCGACTTCTTTGACTCCTGATACAGGTTTGATGAAGAATAATCATATTTTTAAGATATATTAAAATTAGGGTTACGTTTAGTCATGTCAAGCACACTTTAAGTCTCCAAACTTTAAAGCATTTCATAGAAAAAAGTCAGAATGATTTCAATATTTTGAAAGTTGCATGATTTTGATTGTATCGGTTGAACATAAGAATATTTGATAGTTTTAGAAATAATTGAATCAATGCTTGGTTAAATAACGTTTTCTGATATGAAATTACCAACATCTCATAGTTTTGAATTCAAATTAGCCTAATATTCGAGGATTTGATAGTGCCGAACTCAAAGTCTGAATGAATAATTTTGCTGAGGGTTATTCAAGTTAAGAGTAAAAAGATGAAAAAACGTCTTAATAAATGGTAGAGTTTCAAATCCATATTGTTAAAGGTTCACTAAGATAGTTACCAAATTATATTAAGTAGCTCTTCCATTTACGAAGTCCCTTTCCAACCTAATCTGTGGAACTAGGAAAAATGGTTGCTTTTTTAATACAACATTGCAAAAACTATTCCATCGAGATTGCATCATTCAAAATAAAATAATGTTCTACATTAAACATTTAAAATTCAATGCCGCTCAGAATGTACTTTTCTTTTATGGAAAAGAATAAAGTATTCAATTAGAAATTGCAATTATAGTGATCTTGCTTTATGTTTGTGTATTAATAACTGGCGGTGCAATGTTTCTTGCGCGCTGTAGCGCGCGTAAAATATTGCTAGTGGTACACAAATTTAAGAATTTCAACTCATGGAATGAATCAATATATCCAACTTCTCAATAAACCAATTGCTGAAAATGATGGTCAACAATCAAATGTACCTCTACATCTTTCGATTATACGATTTCTGATACACGATTCCACTTTGTGGTCTGAGCGTTGATAACAAAGGAAAAAGGGCATCGATTTGCATCTCATATGGAGGCACAAAACCAAGATCAACAATCTAGATATTGCCCTATCGGTAATCCCTTGAAATAGGACCTGTTACTTTCAAACTACTATATCTCTCATCGCTGCACAGGAAAGATCGTTATCTTAGAATCTCCCTTCTGGTCCATATGCTGAGCTAATAAGAGCCCCAATAACTAGCCACCCCATTCGAGGGCCTGTCACTAAATATTTTTCTTCTTCAACTGCCGCGCTGGGAATTCGTCCGCGTCGACATGCTTTCTCGTCGCAGATCACATACGCCCGATAGTATCACCAATTTTTTATTCATTCTTTGAAATTCAGGATCTATTCATCAATGAACAAACCGTACTTTCTAGGGGTAGAATAATCCTTTAGGTTCAAACTTCTATTTTCTGAGAAATGAAAACCAATTCCCGAAACAAAAATGAAAAAGGCTGTGTTTCTACTGCAAAAAACAAAATTAGGATAGCTTTAAAAAAATTCGAAAATTCAAACTTCTAATCGGCATCCGAATGAGTTTTACCAAAAGCAAAGATATCATTCTTGAGGTGAGAAAAAATCACATCACCAAAAATGAAGAATTTTCATGCACCTGAGATTCTTCTACTGCAAAAACACACAAGGAAAAATACTAGAATAACATATTCGTTTGACACTGAAGGTCTGTTTTTGTTTCGGATCCCCGTAAATGATAAGTCAATGCCATTCAAAAATGAAAATAGTTATTATGTTTTATTCAAGAAGATTTAGTTAAATTTCAACAGAGTGGTCAGTTGGTCGTGGGGGCTAAAGCATGAGCTTTGGACCGACGCGCTGTCTGGTTGTGGGTTCGATTCCCGCCTCGCACACTGGAAGAGCTTCGGCGGGCCACGGAGAGTCGTGAGCCTGGTACCCCCAGAGTTCTTTTAGAACTCTGAGTATTGAGTAGCTGTTGCTCTTGGTGGTTCGGAACCCACCGTAAACTGTAGGTCCCCCTCACCTCTGAATTAGTGGTGAGGTGTGCAAAGGGATAGAGGAGGTTATGCCGAGACTCTCAAACCCGTAACAGGGAGAGAGTATAAACAAATATCCCAAATAACTTTCAACCGAACTGTATCAGTAGATTCGAATAATATCATAGTAAAAATACACATCTTCATTCAAATAAAGAAAAGTCACAATGTACTGAGCCGAATGTTGCCAATACAGAAAAAACAAAAACGTCAAACAAAAAAATATATAGAATGGCAGACATTTTTTATGCCTATATTTATAACAATTTAACTATTATGTAATTATTCTTTTCGATAGTAAAGTGTATTTATTATTGAACGCGGTTTGAGTCTAGAATTGATATTGATGTACGTAAAGTTTTTTGTTATTTATAAATATTTATTTTCGACGCATTATTACTATTATCACTATTATTATTATTATTCGTCGAAAATTTATCTCGGGTTATATCGCACGGTTTGTCTAAAAAAACCAAAAAATGTAAGTTAGATGGATGAGCAGTTTAAAAATTCTAAAGCTGAATTAAATAAAACATAAAAAATTGCTGAAGAGGCAAATTTGAATGATGTTGAATTAACCAAATACAATGCAACTAAGAAAGCTCACAAAATGCTAATAAAAAATAAGAAGAAAGAAGCAAGAGAAAAAGATTCATGGGCATTGATAAATATAAAAGATGCAAAAGGATTCTTCATCACAATAAAGAAATTTATAAGTAGAATAACTCCAAATTGTCCGATACCTATTGAGGTCTGGGAAAATTATTATATTTCAAATTTTGCAAATCCAAAACAATATCAATTTAACCTGACGTCGGGGTGCGTCATTCTGAGCTGGATACGGACATAGGATCCGACGAACTGATTAAAAGCTCAAACAAATCTAAAAATTGTAGAGCGCCAGGGCCCAATGGGATAACCAATGAATTTTTTAAATATGTGCCTATTACTGTCTTGAACTCAATGCTAATAATGTGACAAAAATTTTCACTCGTATTTTAGCAAATAGAATTCAGGACTTTTCTGAAAGCGAAGGTTTAATCCCTGAAGGCCAAGCGGGGTTTAGAAAGGAAAGAAGTTGCAGCGATAATATATTTATTTTAACAACTGCGATCCATACGATAATTAGAAAAAAAGGCAGGACCCTGTTTGCCATATTTTTAGATTTTAAACAGGCATTTCTATCGGTTAATCAACAGAAACTGTGGAAGAGGCTTCAAGACCAAGGGTTGAATAGCAAGCTACTTAGGGTAGTTATAAAACTCTACGAAAAAACGCGTATGTATTATGACATTAACGGAGTGAAATCTAAGCATATTAAAATCAGTATGGGTACACCACAGGGTGAATTCATGAGTCCGATACTTTATTTGCTTCTCACAAGTGACATGGAATCCTTTTTTAGAGATCGTGGGGTCTCAGGCGTAGGTTTAGCAGAAATGCTTGAAATACTACTTTTAGCCTATGCCGATGATTTAGTTAGTTTTGCGGAATCCCCTACAGACGACCAGATGAAATTGAATATTCTGGAGAAATATTGTAAAGAAAACGATCTTGAGATTATTGCTTCTAGAACAAAGATTTTACCGTTCCATAACAGTAGTAAAAGGGTCTTCGGGAAATTCACGTTGGGACATACTGAAATTGAAATCGTAAAAGTATATTGTTACCTCGGAGTGATCTACAAGAGTTCTGGCGTTTTCAGAGAAAATACCATTCAGCGAATAGCAAAGGCTGATGTAACAATAGGTAGCTCCAAACAAATCCTTTGTAAGTCGAAACCAAGATCAATTATAGCGGCTAATCAACTGTTTGACTGAATTATATCAGCAAGTTTGTTATACGCATTGGAAATATGGTCGCTGCTTTACTTTAAGGAAATCGAATTAGTGAAAATGAAATATTTTAAATCAATTTTGTACTTGTCCCGAAATACTCCAAATTATATGGTGCGCCTTGAAAAGAAACAGATCTAAGCTTAAATTGAATTGTATTGCAAGAGCATTGCGATGGTGGATAAAAATTCTAAAAATGTCTGACGAA
Source organism: Neuroterus valhalla (assembly GCA_011762715.2). Lineage (NCBI taxonomy): Eukaryota > Metazoa > Arthropoda > Insecta > Hymenoptera > Cynipidae > Neuroterus > Neuroterus valhalla. Next base: position 84,296 of record WSXT02000006.1, read on the forward strand.
AGACTTGTCAAAAAATGCTACAATAAATTAAAGCAACTAGACAACCTAGAATCCAACAAAGGCAATATTAGGTTCAACTGGGTTTCTCAGCTGGGGCACATTCTTATTGAATTAGGATTCGAACGGGTCTCTACAACTCAAGACCCAGGGTTCGCGAAACAATCATTTAATGAAATAATGAATAATATACAAGAAAACATAAAAAACAAGGATATAGAGGCAATATGTAACTCAAGTTACTCTCACATATACAAGGATATTTTCTCTTCCAGTAATTACCTCTGGAAAGAGATAAACTTTAACAAAATAAGCCTGCTATGCCAGTTAAGATTGAATAATGTGAAAGATAGTAAAATATTTTGGATGGGCGAAAAATACTTATTTAATTCAGAGAGTGTGTGTCAGATGTGCAACTCAGGCGAGATCGATTCCTTGGAACATTCTATATTAGCCTGTCCAGCATACAGAGGAGCTAGAAGTCAATTTTTACCGAATATTGCTTCAACAAAAGATGTTCTTCGATTTGATTCAAAAACAATTATTGATAAAGTATTTTTATTTATATTAAATGCACTAAAAATACGAGCCTTTGGCCTGTTCCTGTGAATGTAGGTAATCGCATGATAGTCAACAATATTTAGTATTCATTTATTTATTTTAAGTGATGAAAGAGGTAGAATATTAACTCAAATACACACCCCCTTGTAACCGGGCAGTCGCCCTTTGTGAATTATAAAAAACTATATGAATGAATATATGAATATGGAGATGTGTGTAATCACCAGCCAGGGACTAAGTGCTTGATGAAGTCAAGATGTTAAAAATATAAAAACAAAGTTCGAAAGTTGCGCAGATATTTTGACAGGCCCATTATTGAGGTAATATTGTGATATGTAGTTCGTCTCGTTATGATGTTGTCATTACACAACAGAAGAGCTTGTTGAAGATAGCTTACGTCAGCTTTGGATGCTCTTTTAGAGATACCAACTTATTATTACTACTATTATTATTATTGATTAATTACAGCAATATGTTAAAAACCTAATTTATGCTGAATTTTATGAAAATTGACTGAACACTTATTAGTTCCCACGATATTTCATTTGGTTTAGGATATGTGGGCCAGTCCTAACATTGCTACAATTTTTTATATAAGTTTATGAATTTTTTTTGCGGCCACGCTCATTTTTCGTTACCTGATAGTTACTACTATAAGAAAATTTGTTCTCCCAGTCAGTTCAAACAAATTCTATTGTCATAAGTTACACTCCGTAAAGTGGCCGAATTTGGAAACATCCTCCAATTACAAATAAATTAGCTTCTGTAAATAATTACGATATAAAGAACATTAGGACCAACAACCATTATTCATTTTCTCTCCCAATGATGGCCTTCACGTAGAAACATAACAAGAACGTAATTTTTTGAGTGAAATGCTTTCGTTTCTACGAACATTTCTTTTGATGAGTTGCTCTGATATGCACAATATCTTTGGAGCTGATGATTATTTGCTTGGAACATGGACTTTGCACTTGAACATCAAAAATCAAACATTACTGGAGTTGTTGCGTTAATGGTTGGGACTCCGAAAAGAATACAAAACTTAATTAAAGTTTTCATAAAGTGCGAAAGCTTGAAGGATCAAAATCAGCAAGCAGTACTTATTTGAAGAACCAAAGAAAAGAATAAACGCAGGATATGTTTTGAAGAAATAAATAATAAAGAAGATAACATCGAAAATTCCTTGTTTTACTCCTTAAATTTTGATGAGGATTATTACTGGTTATTCTATGAATGCGGGTGTAGCTTTGTCGTAGCTGAATAAACCATCCATGTCCAAACATACCATTCTGTAAACTTGAAAATGCTTTGTTATCATTTTTTTCCACCACTCCATAAAAATCACACAAATCAGAATGTTTTTCGCGGCCATATTGGTGTGACACTGCAGCGCTCCCTTTAGCGAGATGGGTCTTTCGCTTCTGAATAAGAGGAGATCCAAAGACAGGGAAGCCTGTCACACTTTTAGTGGACCGAACTTTCTCGGAATTAAAGACACTTATTTAGTGAGTTGAAATCCTGCGCCAAGTCTTCACTCCTGAAATTTTTCAATATGCAAAAATGCGTATGTATTACGTACAAAAATTATACAGAATTCGAACGGTCACTGTATGGGAATCGCACGGTTTTTTTGGGAAAAATCTGTACGACCACCGTACGAATATTATACGGGAAATGTACATTTCCGTACGGAAAACGTACGGGTACCGCACCGGGACCCGTACGGAAACCGTACGGTTTTTGTATGGAATCCGTAAGTATATTTTTGGCGGGGATAAGGTTCCACAGACCCAGACTAACCCTAAAAACTGTAAGCCACCCTTACGAAAGATAAAAAGTTTCTCTTGTCCCAATAAAATATCCATTTTCTAGATGGTCTCAAAATGTGTCTTTGGAGCCCCGACCAAACATCCAAAAATAAAGAAAAATCAAGATTAGGGAAGTTTTATAGAGTGAAAAAACCACATTCCTTAACGAAAAAATGCACTAAAAATACCCTAGGAAAGTGTTGACTTTCTAGATGGTCTCAAAATTTATCTTTAAAGCGCTCACCAAACACATCCAAAAATAAAAAAAATTCAAGATGAGGAAAGTTTTCTAGGGTGAAAAACCCACATCCTCCAACAAAAAAAATTCACTAAAAATACCAGAGGAAAGTGTCCACTTCCTAGATGGTCTCGAAATGCGACTTTGGAGCCACCACCGAACATATCCAAAAGTTTAAAAAAATTCAAGATGAGGACAGTTTTTTAGGGTTATAAACCACATTCCTTAACGAAAAAATTCACTAAAAATACCCTAGGAAAGTGTCCACTTCCCAGATGGTCTCGAAATGTGTCTTCGGAGCGCCCACCAAACATATCCAAAAATGAAAGAAATTCAAAGTAAGGAAAGTTTTCTAGGGTAAAAAAACCACATCCCTTAACGAAAAAAATTCACTAAAAATACCCTAGGAAATTGTCCACTTCCTAGATGGTCTCAAAATGTGTCTTTGGAGGCCACACCAAACATATCCACAGGTAAAAAAAATCAAGATGAGGGAAGTTTTCTAGGGTAATAAAACCACATCCCTTAACAACAAAAATCCACTGGGAATACCCTAGGAAAGTGACCATTTTCTAGATAGCCTCAAAATGTGTCTTTGGAGCGCCCACCAAACATATCGAAAAA
>WSXT02000006.1:90612-102082 GCA_011762715.2 Neuroterus valhalla
AGTTTTTCCTATATATGGCTCAGTTCCGAAGTGCCTCAATGCATTTCATATCAGACAAATCAGTTCCGCGAACAAAATTATACTCTCTAATATCCGAATCTATCCCGCAAATTAACGCATTCATACTAGAGTATGAAAATATTTTTTATTGAAATTAAGAACAGCGATTTTTCATGAATGAAGTAACTGGTTGAATACTAAAATTGGAAGTTTTAAAATTGGAAAAATAAAGTTCTGAAAGATAGACTTTGAAATATAGAACTAAAAAAAAAGTTTGTGTACCTCAGTGAGAAGAGGAATAGGTGTCTACCTAATAAGATTTGGAAATACGTTCTGTCTGAGAAAAACGGGGAAATAAAGTAAAACCTTTTCTAAAACCTTCACATGTGTGCGGAATAAGTATTCTATAATATGCCAAAATGCAGGTAAACGTCTGTACTTTCAAGATAACTGTAGCTTATGTTCGTAATTTGAAATAGCTGCACTCCATAAAAAGGAAAAAAGTAGGACATAGGTATTGAAAAAAGGAGGAAAATTAGGAATAAAATTTCCATCTTACTTTTCCTGATTCCTGAAATTTCAAGTATAAGAATTGAAGTCTTGACAATAAAGATGAATTTCAACCAAAGAGATTAATTTCAAAAAAGAGAGGATTGATCTTCTACCATAAAAGGGGATTTTCCAACCAAATAACTGAATTTCTACCCATGAAGAGTCAACTCTTCGAGAAATATGTCAACTAAACCGATGAATCTCTGAAACAGAAGATGTATTTTTGAAAAACCTACTCGCATCGCGGTGGATTAGTTCAATTTTAAACCAAAAAAACTATTTCTAATTTAAATTTAACATGGGCCTTACACAAAAATTGGAACCCTTCCCCCTATTGAACGTTATGTAATATATGGACCCTTCAAAAAATTGAATTCTCAGTTCCGGGAAATTTCTAACTAGGAAAAGAACAAATTTCATACAAAATAGTTGTATTTTTGGATGAACTCCCGAAAAGGAGGAATATCGGATATCCTTCGAGATCCCTACTTAGTCAGGAAGAAAAAGATTTCAAACAAATATACCGAAACAAATATCCCTTGCTTTTTGCAACAACACTATATCATCTGCATATGCGAGTGACCAAATTCTTACCCCTCCACCCTCACTCCCCCCGCAACTACTCCTTCCAGCTTCCCCTTTGTGTCAGCGATTAAGATCGCGAAAAGCCTTGGGCTAAGCGAGCACCCCTGTCTCAACCCCCTATCCATCCAGAAACCTTCCGAGATCCTGCCCTCCCTTCTCACCCTATCCTTCGTCTCTTCGGACACCTCCTTAACCTTCCCGATCAGCCCTTTCTCTACCTACCTCTCCTCCGTCGCCTCCCGAAATCTCCCCCTATCAACTGAAGGGAACGCTCCTTTGAGATCTACGAAAAACGCGTAAACTTTTGACCCCTTTTTTTGCTAATTTTCTGTCCACCACCTGCAAAATAAAAATATTGTCGATAGTGCTCCTCTACCCGCTCTGAATACCGCCTATTTTTCTGAAAATATCCCTTTCCCCTCGACATCATTTCGTAGCCTCTCCGTCAGTAACATCGCGTATACTTTACGAGGTATTTATCAATGTGATTCCTCTATAATTTCCCTGATTATTCCTGTCGCCTTTCTTATACAGGTGCGTTATCAAGCCCTTCTCCCCACTCTCCTGGGAATCCCGGACCCTCCCGAACCTTCTCTACTACCTCTTTCAGCCTGTCTCTAACTGCTGTTGTACCGAATATCCATGCTCCGTTCCGCAACCAGTGCAAGCCTCATGTCTTTACCTGCTGCCTCATCTGAATCTCTATCTTCTCGTCATCCCCCCTTCATCTCTCTTTCTTCTACTTCCCACATCTCTTTTTCGTTGGTCTGAGCCTTGAAATGACTCTTGGCGAAAATCTCTTCACTCCTCACTCCTTATCATATGACTTATTCCCTCTCTACGCTTTCTAGACCTGTTAATTACCTTCCACACGTCTCCCTTGGTCTTAACACTTTTAAACTCCACTTCCAGATCTTTCTCTCTTTCTTGCTCTTTCCTTCCACACATTACCTTGAAAGCCTTCCTTAATTCTTTGTACTCCTCCCTCCTCGCGGTACCTTTGATCCATTTTTGATACTCCTTTTTACCCCTTTTATTCATCCTTTTGCATCCCCAATCCCACCACGGTTTCACAATTCTTTTTTTCTTCTTTCTGAATCTCTTCTTTTGCACACACCTTTTTACCTCCACTTTTAGATGTTCCCATATCTCTTCCACCAACTTCCCTTTGAAACTTACTTCTCCTTACTGCTCCTGGTATTTCTCTATAGCTCCTGCGTCCGTCTCTCTCTCTCTCCCCCATCAAAACTTCTTCTCCTTGACTTCCGCTGCCTTGCCCTCTTATCCACAAGATTAATGGCTGATGATCCGATTCTATCCTCTCTTCTACTGCAGAACTCTCCGTCTCCTCCCACCCTTGCATATTCATGACTGGATAGTCTACACATAGTCACCCCTTCTATCTTTACAGTCCACATTTGCACCCCCTGCCCCTCACCCTAAACATGAATTTCTTCTTCAAAACCTTCCTGAACCCCGTTATAATCCCTCCACCAGCCCTACCTTTCTTCTTTAACCTGTCCGCCACCTGGAGCTTCCACCTAAACTTCCTTGGTAGCCTCGGTTCTCTCCTGACCCACTCCTTGCTCTCTACGTACGTTTTTAGCAGTCCGACAACATCAAATCCCTGTACGAACCTCCAAAATTCCTTATCTTTCTATTTCATCCCCGCCACATTCCAAAATAGCACTTTTATTACTCCGCTTCCCTACTGTTCCCGTAACCCCTCCCCCCTCTATTTTCTACGAAATAAGTCCTTCTGCATCCTCTCAACTCCTTTCTCTCCTCATCCTGAACCAGCATTTCATTCTTTATTTTTATTTTCAGACACCCTACCTTCGCCGCTCTCCCTTCACTCCTCTCCCTTCTAGCTCTGTCATTCAGCAGTCTTTGTATTTCTCTTTCTTTCCACGTCATCAGATCCTGATCGATGTATACCTTCTTATCCTTAATTCTGCTGTTGATTCGCATAACCGCCAACTTATCTTGATAGTTTTTAAGCCCCTCCACTGCTAATTCATTCCCCTTTTCCCCCTTACGCCTCACTTGAGCCACCTTGCCCTAAAACTCCTCTATGCCTTGTAGCTGCGCTTTCACTCCCTGACGTTCTTCTCTGCTTCTCAACTTCAGCCCTCTTATCACAGTATTATCCCTTCTGCCCTCCTCCTCTCTCCACTCCATTCTTAACTTCATTGCCCTTATATTTTCTCTCGTCACCACCTTCTTCTTCTCGTTACCACGCCCTTCCACATTCTCTTTAATCATGCTCTCTACCTCGTCCCATATACATTTCTGCTTTCCTTCCACCTTGCAACCTTCTCTCTTATCTAACCTTCCCCCTACCTCCATGAACCTTTTATGTGTCTTTTCCATCAATGCCCTAATATCCTCTTCCATCTGTTTCATCACATCTTTTTCCTTCCATACCATCAGGGACACTGTCTCTAAATTTTTTACTTTCTCCCTCAGATCTTTCATCTCTTTCTCCCATTTCTCTTACTTAATCTTTACATTTTCCCTCATACCCCTCGCTTCCTCTTTGAGCGCCCTTAATTCTGGAATCAGCAACCCTATCCCCTCCTTCTCCAGCTGTTTTCTTATTTTCGTAGATGACCTGCGGCTTCTACCGCTTTGCTTGCCTGAGGTTTCTTGCCTTCACGTTTCCTCGCTCTCCCAATTAAGCCTTTCCCCTTCCTTCGCGCACAGCTAGATACCGAACTAAAGGGCGAGTAGTCTGCTTCCTTCCCGCCTATCTCACTCCCAGAGCTCTCTTTGTCACCTTCAACCTAGGTCTCTGCCTACTCTTCTACCGATAACTAAAACTACTACCACGGCGGTGACTGCCTACTGCATCTGACAGATGTCTCTGTACTTTGTTCCCGATTTACTGCAACATAACTCTATCTTTACATTTGCCCTGTATAACTCCACCCTAGCAAGTCTTTGCATCTACCACCTTTTCTCCCCAGCACGTGTATGAACTTCCTTGCTCCCCTCAACAACTCAATCCCTCATATTACAATTTTCCTTTCTTCTCGTCATAGTAACCTTACTCATCCTATTTCACCTAATTCCATCCCTCCTACACATCAAAACTACTTCTTCTACCCCCACCTCACCTTTCGCACCCTTACTCACCACTTGAGCTCCCAACCTCACCCTCCATTCACACCTTCAGCAAAAATTCCGTGAAACTTTATCACCACCTGTCAACTAGTACACTCTACTACCGCCACCAACATGCAAGTCGACTACTTTTGATATAATGTCACTAGACATCGTAAGGTTTTCAGTTTAAAGCCAAACAGACTCATCAATTTTGGATATAGAGCTGATTGTTGGATTGTTGATCAATAGAAGACATGTATCCAATTGTGTTGAACTTTCATCCCACTAATACTTCAAAGTAAATTTCAAATGAACTAAAAGGAACGTCGTTCTATGTTCTTCGAGATATTAGAAAAAGTGGAAATTGTCTGGCCTGAAAAGGCTCAATGTCATGGAGCGGAAGCTCGTTTGGAATAAATTTTGAACGATTAGTGGATCAGGAACTTAACAACATAAAATCTATTTTCTACACTTATCAATACATCAATATCAAACTCCATCTTGCAGACTGGTCTGTCTGTTTGGTTTGGAATAAGAATGAGAGTCTATTGAAGAAATCACTTCCCAACCTATTAGGGATATGTCATTTTCTTGGCCATAAGGTGCTATCTCAGTCAAAAAAAAAAAAGTTAATGACAAGGGGATTTCGGGATATTCAATCTCTTTTCGTGATTTCAATCATGTTCTAGGAAGAATTCTTGAAAAACGCTAAATTTTCTTGTTAGGATGTGTATAACAGGAGTTCCTGGAATCACAAAGTGCTATCCAGTGTCATGTCGCCAGCTTCAACTATGCAAATAAAGAACCGACAAAAACAAGCACATAATTCAAGGCCGCCTCGGATGTCATAAGTCTGAAAGGTTAAGGAAGAGCAATGTTGGGAACATTTAAACCATCAGAACCTATTTCCTTCTACGTTATACACTCATCTCAGGTTATAAGGCCGCTAGTGATAGTGCCAGTTTCACGCTTGACTGCTTCTGTCTCTCCTACCGCGCGAGCCTTGACGGCTTACATCGAAGGCCATCGCTCGAGTAGGCAGGGCGGTAGTGCGTTGTTTGAAGTTGTTTACTTATCGAACCTCCATGTTCGGCTTTTAGAGAATATATGCGGCCCTGCGTATTGACATAAGCGTGCTCGGTTGTCGCTTCAAAGCCAGTTTGAACCGGATTCAAATTGTGCCGATTATAAGTTCGACAAATTCAAATTGCGCCAATTATAGGGTCGACAACCTCCGAAGCCGGTTTAAGACCCCGAGATGAGTGTAATTGAAAGAAAAACCACTTCGTACTCATCTTACAGACCCTAGAGATGCTATCCCCATGCATATTGCGATAATTTTGGGTCGCGAAGTTCTATCCAAAGATTCAATAATTTATTGAACCGCAGTTTTGGTATTTTCAAAATTGAATCTCGTATGAGTGTTCTGATCATTCTTACTGGAATCAGTCGTAAAAATCTTCTTCTTATTGACTATAAACATCTGATATGTGAAGCTGGCAAAATGAGAGATAGCACCTAATGGTTCTGAGGTCACGATTTATCACGATTTGTTTGCTAAGTTTTCATTATAATAATCCACCAAAAAATCTCTTTATGGAAGTCTTCAGGTACCCACAATCTTTTGTCACAAGCGTCACTCATTCTTCCTTGAGTCAACCTCTTTGTATGTCACCGTGCATCTCATCCAGATGTCAGATTTTACAATTTCAATGCCTAGATCCATCTTTGAGTCTTTTGTGGGATCTCCTGAATATTTATCTAGTTTTCCACGTTATACTATTTGTAACTCTCCTTTGTCAAATTGCTCTATTTATACTCGCACCTGTTTTAAATTAATTTTTCTGAAACGAAAAATGAATAAGCTGGACACTTTTTCGATAGTGATGAAGATCCTTTAAATGTGTTTTGAAAACATTATTTCAAAACTATCTGAAGTTATCGTCAGACCTCAATATAGAAGTTCCGGAATTTAACGCAGGAACAAATCTTGTTTTCAAGCATGGAACAGAAACATGTCGGTAGCAGAAATCTATAATTAGAACACAGCCTATGCATCTATAAGTACTGAGTAGAAGTAAAGGAATTTATCAAGGCCTGAAGTTCTCAAAATTGTAGCAAAACGATACATCATAAGGATTGTGCCACAGAATGATAAAAATATTTGGGTATTGTATCTTTATTTATTATTGTATTATGAAACAAATGAATTGCGGGAATATCAAATGGCAAACAACGGGAATGCCAGGATCACATAAAATATGAAGTGAAGACACTCTCACCATCGCTCTCATTGCCATTATTCCTGTGATACGCATATTGCCGAGCCTCTTGGAAATAATACTTTCCGACACGCAGCAAAATCCAATCATGGTATTTCGAAACACATGAGACCGTCCAGGAAGGAGAATGACTTGACATAAGTCTGCATTGATAAGAATAGCCACTAATTTATCTTTAATAATCAAAGGGCCTCCGGTATCGCCTGCATAAGTCGAGAAATAAGGCCAGAACGTGAGATAAGGGTTTTCTTGCAAACCACGTGTGGTAATAAATATCTTCTCAGTCTTTAGAACAGCAGTTTGCCTATTACCATTCCGCTAAAAAAACACACTGTTAGAAAAAATCTGATATTTTTAGGATACCTGAATTAAGAAAGATTTTTGATACTTCCAGTAACAGAATATGAAATTCACGAACTGTAACAGTATTCCTGAATTTTTGGCTTGAAATTTTGAAACAGTAGGGTAAAACGTGGGAGAGTTGCAAGTATACGGCTTCATATTTTTATAGGAATCAACAAATAGAGATATTAAAATTATATAAATGAATGGAATTGTACATAATATTGAAAAAGTATGGAGTTGGTTTACGTTAACAACTTTGTCCCAATTGTCAACTTTGCACCGGTCTATCCTGCTGATAATAATGATATGTGAGATGAAGGAAGCAAAATCTTGAGAACTAGTTCAGTTTATGAACGGACAGGGAGTCTCGATAGGGTCTTAAATGTCGCTCAGGCTATGAAGCCCGTTTTGCTACACCCTCAACTGTGGCTTCTAGCGGTCGATTAGGGACCTTCCAACGAAGTCTAGGATGTCAGATACTGCCAGTGATCCCAACTTAGGCATGTAAGTATTGCGCTTGCCTGGCGCAGCGGTCTCCATTAGCCGCCGTTTGGCGCGTGATTCAAAGTAAGAGAAATTAACTTCGAATCACGCGCAAAACGGCTGCCAACGTTCGCCAATGAGGGGAATGCTGCGCCGAGCATGCGCACTACACACATGCTCAATTCGGGAGCTCTGGCTATTGTCAGCGTTGTCATATCCTCGGGTTCCATGAGATGATCCCCAAGGATTTGCTGCTTCAGCCTTGCTGATGCTGGGCACTGGCACAGGACGTGCAAGCATGTCTTGTCATCCATGCCGCATTTCCTGCACGCTGACGTGGAACGGAATCCCATTTTGTGCTTATGATAGTTACAACCGTTGCGTTGCCCTGTGGGTAACTGAACCATTAACCCTGGGTGGCTTATGGGTTAACTCAGGACTTGCCCAGCCCTGCTTTTCCTGTGCCCGTAGCCCGAGATGGCTTAAGCTTTTCAGGAACCTTGAGTTTGTTTATATGTCTTGGTACTTTGTCCGGGTCCAGTTTTTTATGAGTCTATGCATTTACTCACTGCACCACTCTATATCAGCTGGTCTGCTTTTTCGTCCCCCTTGATTTCCGTCTGACCAGAAACCCAAATGAGGGCAACGCTAATATTTTATGACAGTTGGTTTAATGTCTTTTTGCATTCCCTGCCATTAACTGCAGGAGTCATACCGTTTGGTTATCTTAGCAGATTGTAATTTCCCCTCCAGCCGCGTCTTCTGCTATAAGTTTTTTAGCACAGCGGAGTTCAGCTAGGACTTCCGCCTGGGAGAAAATGGCAGATCGTTGAAGCATTATTACTTCCTTGCTTCTAGATTTGCCCCTGAATGAAAGGATTACAATTTGCTTTCCTTATATCCTTGGCTTGGATAACGATTTGAAAAGCCCTGATAAAGTTAAAGTGTTACGCTATTTTATCTTGCCTCATACTCAGCATCGTCAGTGCACTGATTTCACTTAGGAACCTCATGTGTTAACCTGCCGAGTCCATCTGTCTGCTCTCGCTAGTCAGCTGGTAGAGGTTTTGAGCGTCATCCATGGCTACGACACCACGGCTGCATATAAGATATCAGCATCACGCAAAGGAATGCAGGAGCGTCAAGCTTTGTCACTTTGTACTTTCTCGTAAAAATGACAAAACCGGTATTTTTTTAATTCACCGAGAGCCCCGAGCTATCGCATCAGAGCTCTACGATGAGTGGCGCTGATCTTGTTGGACTCATGAAGGTAACTAGACGAGCTGGTGGCTATAATCACAACGTCATCCGAATTTCCCTGTGTTTAATACCCGTACTTATTCAGCTTCGCAGGACGGCCGTCGAATACATTGTACATTGCACCTGTGGGAATCCCTGTGGCACTGTTGCCCTGAACAGACTATCACGACACCTGGTTTTGAGACGTGCAGCATACTCCTCTTCCAATTGATGAGCTGGCCTGGTACGCTGCACCTCAAAGTCTTTCAGTAGATGACTTCTGGAGGGGTTACTGCTGAAGCACCCTCGATACTGGAGAATAGAGAATAGAGGCTTGGGGCTTCCTTCCCCAAGTAAAGCTGCTGCTCTAATTTCGATTTGATAATAGAGTCCACAATAAAATCCTTCCATGCCGATGGCATGTCATTTCCCCTATTCTAACCGGTCAAGGACATTTTTCAACGATCATGAAAAAACGAAAACTTTTTGAAAAAAAGTTTAACAGATTAGAAGTGATCAAAAGTCAAAGAATTCCACTATAAAAACATACCTCGGTGTATCCGAAACCATAAAAGTCGGCTAGTTCAAAGCGCTCATAATTTGGTTCATCTCTAGGCGACAGTAAAGCAATGGGTTTTCGATTGGCGTTGAACGATATTCGTTGTTCAAGCTGAAAGAAGAGAAATCATTCAAAAATAGTTTGCTTTTTTGTAAAAAATCTCTTGAGAATATTTTGGTGGCTTGCTTTCTATAAATTTTATAAAAGTTTATAATCGACAGGAGACCATGAGACATTCAATCATCATTCTCTGTATGGAAGAGTTTGGCAGGGTTTTTATATTCAATGTAGGACCAAAATAACAAATGTTAGTAAAATCTACTGAAATACATTCTGCAATATCTTTTGTGTGAGATACATCATAAAAACGTAAAATTTATTCTTCATTAGTTTGTGAAATCGTATTGAGTTTCATCACGTTAATACAACGTACTGAACATTGTAGCATTATCATGACGTCGCGTTATTCAAACTTCTTTTCTAATAAGTGACATAATTCTATGATAGACATTCGAGCTTTATTCCCTTTTAGCATTTATTTTGAAACATACATCCACAAATGAAAGGACTTGTGATTTATTGCAGATAATTTTTGAGTGGGTAAGGTTAAATGATTTGAACACCAATCAAGAATATTCAAATAATAAAAAAACTTGGAATTCATAACAGGAGCTGATTTTTATAACTTACCTCAATTAAAACAATGCTGTTATTATTCAAGTCAACTCCGTCAAACTCTCGGTGAAATATAACGTTCCTTACGTTCCATTTTTTTACCCTCGAAAGATGTAAGATCTTCTTCGCCCAAGTGAGCCACCATTTTTTCAAAACGACTACAATCAATTTCAGAATAATTATCATATTTGTTCCCATACTGAAGATTAGTTTTAATTCTTAAAATATTTAGGAATCCTATATTCTCATGCTGATGATACTTACTTCAAATTGAAAAAGGTTGCTGATGAAAGTAGATAACGATGTGTGATTATGACCGCTGACGCATATGGATACCTCTCTTCATCAGATTTGTCAGCATACACTAAAGCCTAGGAAAATGAGAATTAATAATTTATTAAATACTTGCTATTCTGGCAACGGGCCAGTTGATAAGTTGTATAAGAGACTTCTGTAAGAGTTATACGGAATCTACTTTGTACCACCTTCCACTCGGAGAAGCGAATGACATTCGACGGAGGATGGCCAACATCCTATGCCAAGCGCGACTCTTCTCCTCAAACTTAACTGAGGAAGAAAAAACAGCAATCAAAGAACTCGTTAGGAATAAAGACATCATGGTATAACCTGCAGACAAAGGCAGCATGACACTAATAATGAATACAGAAGATTACGATAACCAAATCAAGGACTATGATTTTTAGCCAATAAAACAAGAACCAATATCTTAATTATCACCTACTAATCACACCTCTCTAATACTCAACGCACTCCTAAAAATCCACAAAAACAACCTTCTACTCAGACTGAGAAGAACTCTATCACTCTATTACTCACGTCTGAAATTCTTTCTATTCCATCAAAAAGATACAACAGACTAACATTCAACTCCAAGACATCCTAGTAAATTTTGACATAGTATCCCTCTTTACGAAAGTACCAATCCCTGATACAATCTATATCATCAAATCCTTCGCTAAATTTTCCTCTGATCCCATTCCTTCAGTAGAAAATTGTCTCATAAATACTCACTTCTCTTTCAATAACCCATCCTACAAACAAACCTGAAGAGCAACAATGGGGTCTCCAATTTCACATGTGATAGCTAATATCTTCATAGAACGTATGGAAACTTAAATCTAAAACCAATCGAGGCTCACACCGGAATTCCAGTGATGTTGCGTTGACGACACCTTTATTATCTGTAGACATGGACTAAATGAACTACACAGGTATTCTGATTTCATCTACCGATTACATCCCAACATCCATTCCAACATGGGAATTGAAGAAAACGAAAAATTTCCTTTCCTGGAAGCTTTGAATTACAAAAGATCTCATAGCACATTAGGATACACTTTCAAAAATTCCATTTCAATGATATAGTCGGTCCTCTAAACGTAAGAGTAAGATACTTTAAAAGCAGATTCTTTTCACTCTTAAACGATCTAGTTTAACGCTAAAATGATGTCGTCTGAACTATAGAGTTACGCATTTTCATCTTTAGAAGATGATCACTTTTAACGTGACACGATTCTTAGACTAACGCTAAGAGTATGCACTTTAATTGTGGAAGGATTGCATTTTGAAAGCATGGTGTTGCTATTCCACGCATGCGCACATACATGCAACCTTGAACGAT
>WSXT02000006.1:102182-121848 GCA_011762715.2 Neuroterus valhalla
CTCAAACTTGCGAGCGAAGCGAGCTGCGCGCGAAGCGCGCGATGAGAATGTGCCCGCGAAGCGGGCAGATTTTTTTTTTACAAAAACAATAACTTTTTTTTCAAATGCTGTGCACATTTACAAATTTTGAATCAGAAAATATATTTTTCAAAATTAGAACAAAAATACATTCGAAGTGGTTGAAAGAGTTCACCAATCGGAATATCGAATATTTGTATCAATTACAAATGAATATTATGGATCAGAAAACAATTTTTTCAAACATTAAAATCTGGGAATTTTACATTGTCGGATACGTTATATTTTGGGAATTTTTTTTTTTTGGGAATTTTATTATTCAGGAATTCCCTGATCCAGTAGTATCATCAACTGCTGGGAATTTTGTTATTCCGGAATTTTCCAGTTTGGTAATATTATAAACTTTCCGGGTATTTTATTGTTCGGAAATTTTTGATTCCGATAATATTATCAAATTTTCGGGCATTTTATTGTTTGGGAATTTTCTATTACGAATATTTTCTTCTTCAGGAATTTCACAGTGTCGGGAATTTTATTTCTTGGAATTTTTCATTCGTCCCAAAGAATCAAACGAAACAAAATATTTAAGGCATCATGTGATGAAAGAATAAGACTGGCTCCGGCAGCAAGAGATAAAAAAAGGAGCATAAAATTTCTTTCTTATTTCTTGTCAAATTTTGAAAATTTAGGAATCTTTTCTGGCAGCCCCTACTTTGGATATTTATTCCAATAATTTTCCTAAGTTTTTGCTCACGTGAGAGAGGCATCCTATAAGTTTCATGTGGCTGAAACCCCATTTTTTAGGACGAGACCTTTTCTTTCTCTTAGAATAAATTTTTCTATTTTTTTATCTAGCCAGGAATTTACAACAAAATATCAGAATCACTATTTGAAACTGATTGATTTCCAATCAGGAGGTATTTGTGAACCAAAAAATTCAATCTTATATCACCAAAATATATTTTAAACCAAAAAGACGAAGTCTCCATAAAAATCATAAATTTCGAACCTAATACTTAGATTTTCGAATAAAAAATTACATTTGCTGCAACAACAACAGGAAAATACATTTAAAACAAAATAAATAAAGTTTCGACTAGAATCAAAATCTTAAAAAAGAAATAAGTTTATAACAAAGTATTCTCATTTCCAACTAAGTACTTGAATTTCCAACGGAAATTTTAATAGTTTATACTTTAATACGAAAAATTGAAAATTTTACATCATGAGAAATTTAATTCAACCAAAATATACGGATTATAGTTGAATCTTGATAAAAAAAGATATTTTGCAATAAAAAAGTTGCATCGACAGCTAAGGTCGAATCATTTTCAACCAAACGCTTGCATTTTTGAAATTTTGACGATGAAGATTCATTTTCTGCACAAAAAAAAACATTTTCAACAAAATACATAAACTCCATGCAACTAAATAAATTATCTTCTGCTAAAGAATAATATCTTGCAACAAAATACATGGATTTTAAAGCAAATAAAAAATTTTCCAATGAAGAGGATACTTTTTCAACAGATAAAAAATAAAATCGAATTTTCCAAAATTAGGATTTTAATAAAAAGATATGATATATCTTAATCAAAAAAATCTGCCAAATATGAACATCATATCCCAAGTTTTAGGCGAAGAGAAAATTCGGAGTAATCATTGTATGTTTTTGGATAATCAATCTATCCAAATTTTATTAGATTTACCTACAAGTGGTATATTTGAAGTATTCCAAAATTTCTGAAAATTCCTGTAAAAAACATATTTTCTATTTGAAATTAAATAATTTTAGTAAACTTCAATTTGTAATTCATTCTTATTGCTTATCTTATTGCTATTAACGCTCTTAACATAAGGTTTTGTATTAATAATGATAAACAAACTTCTGTCTTACCATTTGCTAGTCAATAAACAATTTTCAATGTCCCATGAGTTGAAAATGCAGATCAGGGCGGAATCGCTAACTCAAGCTTACCATTCAAGGATCAATGTTCCTAGGGACAAAACAGTTCTTCTCATCTCCTATAGGTAGCGCCACCATAAACTTTTTTCGGATTTAAGATCGTTTTCATGACAAATTTCATTAGAAACTGTTTATCAGAGGATTTTTTTGCAATGTTTACAATTTATGAACATGGCTTTTTCTGAATTGAAATTGAGTTGTATTTGGAAACTTGCAAACATCTTTTCGGCTTATTCCGTCTCATTTTTACGCAATTTTTATGATAATAGTTTGAATAATAAATAATTATACGTTTATTATGTAGTTTCACTTAAAGAGCAACAATAACACATGATGATCATGTAAAAAAAACTTTAACCTCTTCATAACTCTCCTTCAATGCAGCTATGTGGTTTTAATAATTCGGAATATTTAATTAAAAAAATGTATAAAAATCACTTTATTGATTAATTGAAAATAATTTTGCGATAATGTAATAAGATTATCTTTCTAAATTAACTATAAAAACCCGCTATTATTCATTCATTTAATTCATTTATTTACATTTTCTCTCATGACTCATGAATTTGAGATCCTGATTTAAGAATACTTCAGTTTTAAACAATGTTTGGAATTGTTTCATTTTTTAAGGCTTCAAGTTCCAATTAATTTTTTTTTTAGAGCTAGGAAAAATCTATCCAATCACTTTTAATGCTGAATCTGCTCATACGATATCTATGATACTCAATAAAAATTTATATTATCTTTGAAACTTTTATAATTCTAATGTGAAATTATAGTTTTTACTGCGCAATTGTAAAGTATTTCGATTCTTGAGGCCTATTAGGAAATAAATTTTTCAGCTTCAAAACCTTAAATTCAAAAATATTTGTTTTAATGTTTCTCGAAAAGCAATTGGAAATTCGTATATTTGGTAACAGTTTAATTTCTCGGTTGAAAATTCTTCATTATTGAATAAAAATGCAACTGAAATTTTGAAAATTAAAACTGATCTTGAAATTATTCCGTTTTGGTTGAGAATTTCACGTTTTGATTGAGAATTTATCTCTTTCCGTAAAATTTAACTGTTTTTCATCGAAAATTGAAAGCTGGTTTGGTAAAACAACAATAAATAACAACATGTTTCGATAAAAATTCAACTTTTTTTGTTAAACAATAAACTACTTGGTCTATGACCTCTTTGGTCGAAAATTTATATATTTGATTAAAAATCCATCTATTTTGTAGAAGATTAATCTTCTTGGTAGAAATTTGTTTTTTTTCTGCTCAAATCAAACTTTTTGTTTCAAAATTCATCTTTCTTCACTGAAAATCAAACTCATTTTTTGAATGTAGAACTATTTTGTTGTAAATCGATTTCTTTATAAGTTTCATCATTTTGGCAAAAAACTCTTATGAATAAATTTTCAACCAAAAAGTAAATAGTTGAGTTTAGGAGTTGAAAATTCATCTATTCAATCAAAAAATCATGTAACTTTTTAAGAATTCGTGGAAATTCTATTTTTCTGATTGAAAATTTATTGATGAAATTTTACTTTCTTGATCAAAAATTCGTTTTTTCGGGTTGAAAATTCATGTGATTTGTTGAGATTTTGATCATACGGTTGAAAATGAGTCTTAAAACTTCGAGTATTGGGTCAAAATTTTACCTGTTTTCTTAAAAAATGCATCTATTTTGTTAAAAGTTTAATCATTCAGTTGAAAAGTTAACTGTTTTGTCGAATTCATCGTTTCTTGTAGGAAATCCAACTTCTTTATTCGAAATCCGTCCTTTTGGATTCAACAAATTTTCGGTTCAAAAACTCAACTTTTTTAACAATAAACCACTTGGTTCATAACTGAACTACTTTCTTCACAAGATTCACCTCTTTGGTCGAAAATTTATGTTTTTCCTCAAAGTTTCATCTATTTTGTGAAAGATTAATTAATTATATAGTTAACTTATTCATAAAAATTTTTAATTTTTTTGCTGAAATCAATTTTTTTGTTTCAAAATTCATCTCTATTCACTGAAAATTAAACTCTTTTATTGACTGCAGAACTACTTTCTTATAAATCCATTTTTTTATAAGTTTCATCATTTTGGTGGAAGACTTTTATGAATAAATTTTCAACAAAAAAGTGAATAGTTGGAGTTTAGGAGTTGAAAATTCATCTAATAAATCAAAAATCCATGCATCTTTTTGAGAATTCGTGGAAATTTTATTTTTGTAATTGAAAATCTATCAATATTAATGGAAATTTCACTTTTTTTTGGTCGGGAGTCGTTTTTTCGGGCTGAAAATTTAAGTATTCGATAAAAAATTTATCTTCCTTGGCTGAAAATTCATCCACTTTGTTGAAACTTGAAATGCTTTGTTAAAAATTCAATTTTTCCTAATGCAGCTCCCTGATTGAAAATTCATCTTATTTTTCTGTATGGGCCTTTTGGGTGAAAAGTTAATCTGTTTTTTTGAAAATGGATTTTTTTTTACTGGGTTGCAACTATTATGTTAAAAATTCGTTTTTTTTGTTGAATTCAACTGTGGTTGGATATTATATTTTTTAAAGTAAGTTTTTTGATTGAAAATTCAACTATTTCATTTTTGATCAAAAAATTATGTTTTCTGGATAAAAATCGAATCACTTGGTAGAAAATTCATGTTATTTGTTGAGAACTTGATCATATGGATTCAACAAATTTTCGGTTTAAAAACTCAACCCTTTTGTTTATTGTTAAATATTAATCCTTCTTGTTACGAAATTCGTTTATTTGTTTCAAAATGCATCTTCTTAGCTTGGAAATTGAACTATACGTGACAATGCAAATAATTCCCTTCTGAGGGTTGTAAATTATAATTCAAACTTTTCTTCCTAATAAAGACTGTTTCGTTCCTGTACAGAAAAAACTAAACGCGCTCTAAGTGGAAAAATTAATGATGCTGAATGATGATGAATAAAATAATGTGTTAAACTAATTACTGAGGGAAGGTGAATAAGAGCTGTTGATTCATTGTCATAATAATGGTTTATTGTAGTGATATAGATAATGATTCTACAATGATACGTTCATAACTAATAGAGTCATGTTTATACACGGATTATACAATATTTACAGAAACATAATGTCGTTAAGCAACATTCTGGACAAAGAGCGGACCACAATCATATTCACAGGACTGTCGTACCAGGACATCGCGATCGATACCCAATTAAATCCGGCTGCTGATCACACGCGGACCCTTTTTTATCTAACGATAATGCTATTGCTTATCGTGTGAATCTTGGTAGGTTTACTGCAAGAACGTGTACAATTTGCCACGGTCAATATTCTAATCGACTTCTTTTTCTGCGCACAAGTTTCATATGTATATCTGTTATTTACAATATATAGCTATCATGTACATCGATAATTGTCTCTTTTTCCACCCTCTCGTACATTCTATAATTTATCGATTCCAGAAAATCCAGAGATTTCATTTTGCAAAGAGATATCGCGCTGTGTGCTCTTCTTATGATAGTGTCTCCATATATGTTTCAAATGAGCGTCTCTCTTCTTGCGCAAGTGTACACTGATAGCTGATTACATTCTTTATACAAAGTTTACTTTCTGCCCTCATTCTCTCTCCTCCCTATAAATTCGTTAAATCATTTTCAAGTCGAATTGACGAAACGTTCGACTTTCTTATTCATGAGATCGTGACTTAGCACATTCCGAAGCCTCTTCGACAATAACTTTGGAACCGATAGTTCCTGCTTCCCTTCTCTTCCACTCATTAATCAGAATCAGTCAGGAAGCAGGCGACTACCGTTCCTCTCACAATTTATAGTCAAAGGGACTTTGACGCAAGTTTCAGTCCACAAGCGGAATGTACCTTTTGTTTGAATAAAGCGAAAAATTTCCTCAATCAAAGCAACAATAAAGTAAAACAAATTTTGGTTTCGAAATTGCAAAAATAGGCAGTCTCAATTCCGCATTGTGACTTTCCTTGAAAAATTTTCCATTTCTCGACCAACCGCTTCAGTGATCTTGACATTTTTCCTTCCTGCGTCGACTAAAATATTACTTCAAAATGGTTTTGATCTTCCTTTGCATGTGGTTTATGGATATTGTACATTGACAGTGATTACTCTACAGCTACATGTTCTTGATATCAACTGTCTCAGAATTCGTTTACAGTTACCAACGTATAAATATATTTTGGATTTCGTTTTATTATAAAAATGTCGATATGCTTTCTTGTCGCGCGTGCTTTGCCGGATTCAGCTTGAAAGGCGATACCGTTTTTTGCATCAGCTGGAAATATTTGTTTGAACATGTATTTCTATTTTTACAGTTATACTCGACCACAATCTTCCAAAATAATAATAATCATTATCTTCAGACAGGAAGTTTTAAAATACCAAATTCGCCTTGCAAGCTGAACTGCATGTTTCCAGTCACACGTGGATAGTGTTTTGCATTTTTTTTCATAAACAGTGTTAGATATATCTCCGCATGGAGCGCAGAATACATAAACATTCCGCACTGAGGATAGAAACCGAAACTGGAGTGATTACGTTATGAGCATACGTTATGAGCATAACCGCGAGTGTCATGTTACCCAATTTTGAAGTAAAATTAACAAACGATATAAAATTTATCACCACATTATGCTACTTGAAATCAAGATTCCTACCACGGTAATGGAACATGTATTTTATTAATTTTTTGGTATCGCGTGAATCACATCATGATATACAATATCGTAAATGCTCGAAAATTTAATACGATCAATTTTTAAATAAGCTCAATAAATAAAGACTAATTAATAAATTTCACCATTAAATTATCCTTTCTCTAACTACTTGTGTCCGTGCCTCATTTCTATTTACTGGGTACTTTGAGTATTTTTATTGACAAAACCGATGTCCCCGTTTTAATCAAAATACAAGAAAATGCAAGTCTTTATATTACCGCGAGTTTGAACATGGAATCGTGAGTTGGAGATTAGAGTTCCCAAAACTGATATCTTAAGAATTGAAAAGAAATTTTAAAAGGGAATGCAAAACAGATTAGCCAAACTCGTGAGCGATACACTGGTGTTATGCAATCGAAGTATGAGTACCTAAAAATTGAGGGCGAGGTGAAGGATAGTACGCAAGTTCGTACTTAGATTTCTAGAAAAAAAAAGAATATCACTATGTACGTATGATTTTCTTAACTGAATCACTGGTTCATTGGTCGGTAAAGATCGTATACTAGGCACAGGCTAAATTATAATAAGGAAGCCTCAATAATAATTCATCAGACTTGAATAAACATCTGCACGTAGCTAGTGTAACGTTACAGTATACCGAAACATATTGCGCATGATTGACAATAGAATCACAGTAGTCCCGAAAATTTGAATCTTAACGTGAACAAAGGCAATTTTTTAAAAATAATTTAATGTTGAGGAATTCTAGAGTCAATCATACCAAGTTTGCAGTCACGCTCGCGTTTATGCGTGTACGTTACTCTACGTACGATAATAATACAATAATTAATTTATTAATATATATATATATATAATATATATAATACTATGATACAGGAAATAAGTACATTGGTTTAGTGATTGCAGGCTGCTCCTCTCATATCACAGCGAGGGGCGCTGCCGGGCCCGCGTCTACTTACATGCGTATTCCTATTAGAAACAATATATTCTCTTTCTCTTGCACTCAACTCATGCATTCTTCAACATATACACTTCATACTGTATACAACTCATGCACTCACGACGACGCTCTTTGATACGATATATATGTTCATATATATCCATATTCACATGTATGTATATGTATATATATATGCACTATATTTATATACACCATGTGTTAAAACGTGATCTAAACCTAGGCGAGGAGACCATCACTGTCGCGAATGTGGACGGTCTGATACGGAGGCTCAAAGAAGCGCGGCACCACGTGTCTTGTGGCTAGCTGGCTAGGCAGCAAAGCTCAGTCTAGGCGTCGCGAGTCGCCTCTGTATCGAACGGATTGACAATCGTTCTTCAAGAACTCAATTCATTTATCATAATTGTATGTATAATTTGAGCACCTAACCCTTAGGTTACCCTGGGTCGGGCGCTTCTCCATTTATCCTATCCGAAAGCTGCCGACAGATCCATTGATCTGTCGATTGTATTTTACACGTTAAGACTAGTGTGATAATAGGAACATGATGTCTTCTTCAGCTGGCTCTGCAACCATGGGGGATATGTTGAGAGTAACCGTTAAGCTCGCATAACCATCCCGGCTGATGACGAGCTCCGTACTGCTTATGGCAAACGCAATGAGTAAATGGAACTGCTGGCGATTGATCGCTGGAGTTCCGAAGTAAGGAAAATGCATGGAACACTCAACTGGAAACACTGATGCAAAGTAACAATGCATGATCCACTTCTTGATCAGTTACGGATGTCGCCTGCTTTTCCTAGTCCAGTTTCCATTTAGCGAGTACGAATTTCAGGGTGTGGGTAACGAGGAACGGAAATGCAGAAACTTCACGCAGCTAGACCTTCCCCTCGAGGTGCAGGTGGAGGTGGCAATCGCGCTGATGGTGGAGTCGCATTGCTATCAGTTCTTGAAGGTGCATCCCTTTCATAGTGATGTTGCAACGGTTCGCCACTCCAGGCGGGCATGCTTGCTGAATTTTGATTCCCAGTGTTGGAGGACGGTGCGCCCGGGGAATGAGATGGGGATGGAGTCTGGAACAACATGGAGCCGGAAGCTATCGAAGACTTGGTGTCGCTCATCGGACCGTTGGTAGGTGTCATGGGTTGTTTTTCCATGGGGAAGCTTCCACCGTATACTGATCCGAAGATCCCAGCGTATTTGCTAGCATTGACTGGATGGACCGGTAATCCATTGTTACCTTGAATCACCGATATCTCGTTCAGCTGTAAGAAAGTTACGTTCGGTTAGGTTTAGGAGGAAATTGAATATTATTATCATATAGAGGAAATTTGATCAAAAGGCTGATAATGAACATATGACTAGAAATTGACGTTTCCTCTACAATGTTCGAAGAATTTTCAAATCATGATACGTACTTTCTGCTGTACTCCATTAAGGAATGGCGTGGGCAGGTAAGGATAGAAGAGATCCGGCCGTCGTTGCAGAAACTCCGAGTCCTTGGGCGTGATGGGTAGAGGAGGAAGATCCAGAGACATCCGGCGTCCTCGCCGAGATGTTCCGTTGGTCCACATATGCGTGCCCATATGAACCTGTACAAGATAGAAGGGTGCATTCAAAACAGGAGTCCTTGTTGAATTCTACTTAGAATTCTAGGTTACACTCTCATTTAATCGTTTGGTTATCCACTATCGATTTATTTGATATAGTAAGTGACGCTTTGGCGTTAGTACAAGCGATAGCGTTAGTGAGACTCTAGCGTTAGGGAGACTCTAGCGTTCGAATTTTCAAAGAGGAGCGACGAAAGAGTAGCGCGACAGATATTAGAAAGAGTATCGTGTTTTTTGTGTGTGTACCTTGAGATTCCCCTTGGTGGTGAAGGCCTTCTGGCAGACGGTGCACCGGAATGGTTTGTCACCAGTATGTGTTCTCATATGGATCTGGAGCGCCGAGGACGAGGAGAAATTCTTATTGCAAACCTGGCACAAGTGCTTGCTGGACATGCCTGCAAATACACACACATATCGCTAAGCTGACCCTGCCAATTGCTTCTGTTGAAGAGTTTCCACCCTTCTTACGCTTATTATTTTTTATCTAAAACTATGCTCTGAATTTAAAATCTTTTTGAACACTTGATTCTACTGGTGAAATTCGAAAGAAAGTGCTCGTAACGATTACCAATATTTCTTCTCCCGTAAGAGCATAAAACCTCCAGATTTACTTTCTTGATAACAAGCCGTAAAAAGGTTCTAGCCTGCCACCAGCGTTCAGTATGTCTACTATGTTAGCCGCGTAGCGGTTAAAGGATAATAAGTCAGCACAAGCAGGATTGCGCAGATCGACATATAGAGATACGCAAGGAAGCGATGAACCACATTCTCATTGGAAAAGTTACACTTACAGCCCAAGGAAGCAGCAGTTTTTACAAGTTAATTGGTCGAATTTCGGGAATGTTTGAGATCCGATGAAAATGCAGTTTTCTAATTTGCAAATCTTCAATTAAACTATCTCTACTTACTGTGCGGCCTTTTGGGAGCTGCAAGTTCGCTTTCGGTTAGAGATCTCTTTACTGGAATTGCAGACTCCATTGATGTTGGTGGCATCGGAGGTGGAGGTGGAGGCGGTGGAGGTGGTGGAGGCAAACTTGACTCATCGGTGTACATTGGACTCCTGGAGCTTTCGTGATCAGGGGTGTGTTGCTGATGCTGTTGATTAGGTGGCTTCGAATCGCTGAAGAGATGAGGAGGCATGTCCCGGATCTTGTGGGTTAGCATGTGCTGCTTCATGTTGCCCTGAACATTCAAAATATGAATATTAGCATATATTGTTTTCAGTTTAGTCAGTTTCTGATTATCCTAAAGGCAAAAGCGAAGCATTTGAAATCATTCGGAATAGCTAGATAATTTGAAATTCTTTTGAAGCATCTATAAGAGCAATTTTATTTTGTCAACGGTTAAGGGTTATTGAGATAAAACCCTCGCGGTTTAGCCTTATGGGCAAATTATCGACTTGCTCGGGAGGCTCTTACCAGGAATACGGGGTCCGAGGTTAGAAGTCCGAGGGCGGGGGGCATCAGTGGGGGCAGGCGTACGTCCCCATAGATTGCAGCATAGGTAGACGTCAGTCCCCGCCCCCCTCCAGTCCCAGTCCGCCCCCGATTCTTACGATCCTCGGGCCGCCGTCTCCTGCGTTTCGGCTTCTCCTGAGACTCCGTCGATACTATCGATGGTGGTCGAGCTGATAACGACTGGTATGGAAGATCTGATCTAACGGTAGTCGAACTTCTTGCGGGTAATCCGTTTCCCCGCTCAGCACATGAGCACGATTCTACCACTGTGCCGTCACTCTGAAAGTATTGCTAAATGAAAACTCCATATATCCTGAGGGTAACTTTTACTTTATATGGAATGATTTATATAAAGGTTTGAGCTATTTCTTGTTTCAAAGCTAATTAGGATTAATCTTTTAACATTTAATAATCTCCTTATCTGCGGAATTTATTCGGACGAAACGTGCACTTTTTGTCAAATCACCTGCTGTGCCTGTCTTGTATCTTAAAGCGTTCCTGGGTGACTTGTCAAATTGTACACTTCCCTTTTCAACTAAACTTCTTATATGACAATTACCTTTGTCGAAAATCCTCGATCGCAGATGGTGCACTTGAAAGGTCGTTCCTTCGTGTGGCTCCGGTAATGGATTTCCAATGCAGAGTTACACGCGAATGTCTTGTAGCAGATATTACACGTAGTGTTGCCACGTACTGCAAAAAATCGTGCAATGTTTCAGTCATTCTCACGCGAGTATTTAATAAAGTATCAATAGAAAACGAAGAGAAAGTTACTCTAATTCTAAGTACTCTGACTACTGATGCTTATTGTTCATACTCGGCTTGAAAATCGTCTTGAAATAGTTACTTTAAAGAAAGTAGTTGGATACCTTAAATAACATAAATTGAGTTGCGCGTGGAATCTGATTCGTGATTAAACTTTGTATTGACTTAGTTTTTGAAGAAGAACTTTATATTGATTATGCAAATTTAGACTTGCCTTAATGAGAAAAAGACTGAGGCTGATGTATATAAATGTAAAACAAGTCGCATTAAGATAACAGTAAAGGAATGGAATGGATCGATGCAAAGCAACTGTTATGTTGTATAAAACAATTTATTTATAACCGTACATTTGTGTATATGTTTGAATAGTTACTCGACGAACAAGAATAACCTGATATTTGTCATTTCATTTCAAACATAAATCAGTAATTACCTACATATATATCTAGTACGTGACGAACGTATATTGCAGTGACTTTTAACGTAATATTTAAAATCAAGTCGTAAGAACATTCTTAATTCAGCCAGCTAAATTACAATACAAGTAAACTAATATAATTGGCATTTTATCTAAGAACTACAAATTTTGTACAATTAAATAAAGAGTCTTTGAAAAATGCCTAAAAATGATTAAACTCACAAAACATTAGAAATTTCCACGAAAATCTAACCCAACATGATCCATTCTACTCGAATTGTAATCTTACTAGCTGTATCGTATGAGCAACGTGCAAGGGAGTCGTGGAAATACTAAAGTAAGGTAAAAAATACATCTATTCAGACAAAACTAACAAAGTAAACGAGATCAAGGAAATAACACATTTAATGAACAAGAGAGGGGAGTGCTAGGTCCAGCTACACCACGTAAGGATATTTGGAAAAGATTGGTTACTTCGAAAGGGTTGTAGGTTATAGTTCTTCAAGGGTGATTTCACTCGGAAGATGATAGGTCGGTTGACGAGAGAGGAGACATTTGAGAATCGAGATAAGAAGATCATGACAGTGTTTCGGATTGGGAAGGTGTAGCGGGAACTGCGGCTCGCCCTTCGATGTGCTAGCAGCGCCTACCTGCTGGGCCTCCGACAGCTAGGCCAAGCGGATTGTAAGTCGAGGTTGCTGCCAGAACGGCCGATGTTGTTAACGAGGCTAAAGGTCCGCCACCAGCACTGCCAGGACTGACTGCGTTCATCGGCGAAACGCTATTTATGCTCGTGCCCATCGTATTCACAGATGGCGATGAAGACACTGCCTGTAAAAGCCCTGCAAACATGCCGAATGGATGGGGGTGGTGTGGTGTGATTTGAGGTGGCGGTGTCGAAGCGGAAGCTACGGATGCTGGTGTCGAGCAAGCTCTTGGTGTTAGGTCCAGAGGTGCCCCTGTACTAGGTGGACTGTGACTCTTTTCGCTGCCATTGTACCGATGAAGAGGAGGCGACCTGACAGAGTTCACATGTCCTTGAGCCATTGTCGTGATCGTCCTGACTTGGTTTTCAAGCGCTGCTAGGGAAGTCGAGAAGGAAGGAATGATGGGTATTTCTTTTTGTTCAGGTTCCTCGGGCTCCTGCTCTGGTTCCTCTTCCTCCTCAGCCATTCGCCTTTCCTGAGCTTCATCACACCTCTCGTCTTCTTCTCTCCGATCCTCCTCATCATCATCCTGGTCATCCATGTCATCACCATGTTCTTCCATGTATCTTTGTTGCTGCTGATGGAATTGATGTTGCTGATGTGGGTGTTCTTTCATATCAGTTTCACTCTCCAGGGATTGCCTTTCTAGTGAATGTCGAGATGGTGGAAAGGTTAGAGAGAAACCCGGACCACCGGGGTGAAGTGGGGGAAATCCCTGTGGAAGAAATGACGCAAGAGGATTGTGAGGGTAACCTGGATACTCGTTCACTTCTGCAGCTTGGATTTGCTCTGGAGTGAGATCCGTGGGTTCGCCCGTGTGCAGTCGTATGTGTTGTTGAAGAACTAGAGCATTGGTAAACTTCTTGTGACAAACAGGACACTGATGCAGTACTCGTAGAGGTGGCTTCGCTCGATGGACTCCCATGTGAGTCTTCAGATTTCCTTTCGTTGTAAAGGCCCTTCCGCAGATTTTGCATTTAAAAGGTCGTTCTCCCGTGTGCGTTCTATAGTGCATCTGTAGAGCGCTTTTGCAGGATAACACTCGATGACAGATAGCACATTCGTTCGGGTCTGTCAACTTGTGTTCGATGTTGTCCACCAACTGTTGCAACTTCATCGTCTCCGAGGATTTTGTGATTTCTATCAAACTCTCCCAAGAATTGTCGTTGCTACCAGGCCTGGGTAGAAGGCTGGAGTAGATAGCTGGATCTCTCGCAGGGTCAACGATCATATCGTTGACTGAGCCTGTGGGAGTCGTTCCAGTTGTTGACAAAGGATGATGAGGCAACTGGTGGTGAGGTGGTGGTTCAGGAAAAATAATTCCAGAAAATGATGTCTGAAGACTTCCGCTACTGGCGCTGCTACTCGCTGGTGAAGCCCCAGGGTATGGGATTGGCTGTTGCGAAAGAGGGATGCCAGGTCCTCTGCTTGAGAGATTTTCAGGCTGTTCCTCCATGTCCTCCTCAGCTTCCATATCGATATCTCCGTCTAGACGTCCACTAATTTTGCTATCCATACTACAATCCTCGTACTGTTGATGGTGGGAAGGAGGATTTGCGGAGGATGGTGAGGAATTCATAAATTTCCTAGTCGCCTCGTCGAATTCCTCGCCTTCCTCCTCTGGTACTTCATCAACGTCCTCTGGCTCTCGTTTCGGCGTGATTTGTTCCTTATTATCCTGTGTGGATGGCTGAAGCTGAAATGGCTCTTGCATCGGCTGCTCGACCTTTATTTCTTCCCTCATATCTTGCTTCGGGTCCTGCTGTTTTTGTGGTTGATGATCAAGAAAGGAATGATGAGAACTCATAAGGGTGTTAGGTGAATTCGGAGAGTTCGCAGGTGCCGTTGTCACAGGCTTGCTGAGGTTCTCAGGGACGTCTTGATCATCTTGGTGATTGACGAGAGGAGGTCGATAAAGGGGCGACATACCGGGCATGGCTAGACTAAGTGGTAAGGGAGGTTGTGGGGGGAGAAAACCATGTGCTGCGGCGGGATGAAAAGGGGAGTGATGCGGGGGTGGTGGAGGCGGAGATGGTAAGGGTCTCTGTCCGGATGCTGCGAGCTGCTGGAGGAGTGGAGGATGATACTTATCGAGGTGTTCAGGAACGGGATTGGGATTCATCTTAATGTGCGGAAACTTGGCCGTGTGCCTTTGGAAGTGGACCTTCAAGTTTCCTTTGGTGGTGAATCGGCTCCCGCAGACGTTGCACTTAAAGGGACGCTCACCTGTGTGGGACCGTATGTGGATCTGGAGGGCGGAGTCGCTGCCAAAGACCTTGCCGCAGTAACGACATCGATGTTTGAAGAAGGGCTCACCTCGGCTGCCACCGGTTTTCGAGTCGTAGGGAGACAACCTCGAACCTTTACCACTCCTGAAGGCAAGCTCATCTGCCAAATTGTTCGCTAGTAGACCTTGACTTGCATTATCAAGCACTTCCTGAGCGCGCTTCTGAAGCATCTCCAGGGTGTTTGGTTCATGAAGAGGTAATGGATCATTGTTGGTAATGATCGTCGACGCGAGGGATGAACTTATCGAGCAGAGAGGTGGCATTTGATGACTCATGGCTACCATGTTGCTAGATGTTGTGGTTGGAGTCATCGCGGTGGATGAAGGAAGAGGTACGCCGACGGGAGAAGCACTGCTTGTAGGTGCGGGTCGCTCCTGGGGCAAATTTGGAGTGAGAGGCGATGGGGATGGTTGCTGATGACTGGGTGGCCGAGTTGGAGGAGGGGAAGCGAGGATAGGAAAGGACTTCGGATGTGTAATTGGGGATGGTGAAGCTTCTTTGCTATCTGAGGTGGCTGTGTCTCCTATCGCCGGAGTCGCTCCAGTTTGCGACCCTGATAACTGCTGCCTGAGTTGACTGATCAGCTGGAGTTGGAAAACCTGTTGGTGCTGAAGGGTGTAGAGGGTGCTCTGCAGAAGGGCGTAATCTTGCAGGGCCGCCTCGCTGTCTGCGCTGCCCGCCAGGGCCGAAGCTGCAAATTGGGCAACTGCAACTTTTGTATTCTCAAGGGCCCCAAGTGTGACGTGACTAGTACCGGCGGGAGGAAAGACTCCGGCAGCTGAGCCACCCTCCACTAAACTGTTATTGTTCTCTGCATCCTGGCGATGTCGCATTTGCTTGCCTGAACCCTCCTCGTCTTCGTCCTGCTCCTCCTGCTCATCAACTCCTTCATCCTCGTCTTCCTCCATTGGTAATTCCTCCTGATCTTTTTCGTCCTCATCTCCGTGATGGGAACGTGCTGCCGTAAGATCAACGGCCTCTTCGCCGATTGCTCCTCCCCCACTTTCCTCGTCGTCCGAAGCTGAGTCATTTTCTTCTCCTGGAACAGAAAAAATATGCGAGACATGTAGTGGCAGTCCAAGTGAGGTAATTTTAGTAAGTGTTTTTTGATAAGCGCGAGAAGTTTCCTTAATCAGTTTTTAAGGCAAATCATCTTCGGTTAAGATGGGGACCGTATCTTGGGGTTCATTAGTAAATGATGATGCATAGTGTAAGCATCCGAGATAATGGAAGAATGTTAGGAAGGGATTTTTTAAGTGCCCGAGAGATATTCATAAAATTGAAACATCTAATGAGAAGCCGACGTTATGACATTTTTTGAATATCGGTATAATATGGAAATGTATTCTGGAGTTCGGACTCGAGATAAGATTTCCTCGTTGTAGTAATCAATGATTTATTTTATTATATACTTATTTTGGGAGTCCCTCCACAGAATATTCGAGCATGTAGGATGTTTGTCGTTATTTATATTCATCTTTCAACACATACGAGTTTCGCATTTGAATGATGAACGCACGAGCAGGATTT
Organism: Neuroterus valhalla; assembly: GCA_011762715.2. Taxonomy (NCBI): domain Eukaryota; kingdom Metazoa; phylum Arthropoda; class Insecta; order Hymenoptera; family Cynipidae; genus Neuroterus; species Neuroterus valhalla. The sequence continues at coordinate 118,579 of WSXT02000006.1, forward strand.
TGAATTTCATTTCTATATAAAAGAAGCATAACGCTATCTAAACGAAAGCTTTATAGTTTATTAAATCTCAAGCAGGATGCTTGTATTCGAACCACGTAATTTCTTTGGAATATTCCACAAAATCAAATTAGACATACTTTGTAACATATTGTTTCCGAAATCTTATTCGGGTATATTCCAAACGCACTAACACTTCTATAGGTTCATAATTTATCTATATATTGTTGTTACGTCATTATCATGTTTTCGGTGATGTGACTAACTCTATTCATTTGTTTCGGGAATATTTTAGGTTAATCTTTATATCTTAATACAATATGTCAGTTTAACTTTATTTATTGAACTGATATAGATGATTCAAAGCCAAAGTACTTGTCACGTCGGATAATGATCCATACATTCAGTAAAACAAGAGAGAATAATCAAATATCCATATCGAATGTAAAAAAAAGTTTTCTTTTTCCAGTTAATTTTAAACTTCATATTTTATAACTAGAAGCTTTAATTTTTTTAAGAAGTGAATTGTGCAAAATATACTAAAAAACGTTTTACGTTATAATTATACTGGAAATTCTCCTAAAAAATTTCTTTGTTTAAAAGAAAGGTAATTTTGTGCTTGAAAGAACCTAAAATACTTGTTTCTATTTATTCACAAAATAACATTCCGTTTTTTTAATGTTCGTACCTTCTAGTACATATAATTCTGCAAAAATGTTTTCTGCAATAACAACTATAATTTTTTCTTAATATAGTTAGAAACTAGCTTTCCTGTTCTTTAAAATATAATATTGCTGACAATGAAATTTTAATTTATTTATGAAATGCTTAATAGGACACTGACGGACTTTGTGATCAGGGAATTTTAATAATTCCAACATGAGTATACATTTGAAGTTTAAAATTTGCGTTGTCTTGATTTCAAATAAATCTTAATGTCTGATCAACTTTGACTTCTTGACATCTATTATAAACAACGTACGTTACTTTATATAATCGAAACGGTATTTCTGCCTCATTATTCAAATTCCAACTTTCGTAATGGCAATTTTATTTGAGGTTTGACTTTGTGTCATCTTTAAAAATTTACAAGTATTTGTGAAAATGTAGTACGCGATATTCAGTCTATTTTTTCAACAAGATCAAAACTCTCATAAACTATGGTTTTGAAATGGATTTTGATTTTAAATACGTGCAGCAGATATTATTATATATTATAATAATATTATATAATGCACGTAGGTAACTGTTTTTTGTAATAACATTAGCGAATAGAGAAAAATGTAAATTTGTATGTACTAGTTTTTCACAATTTTTTTGTAATTAACTAGTCATGCAAGACTGCTTTTAGTATGCATAAATATTTTTGCTGTACACAAAAAAGGACTTGAATCAAATTTATTATCCACTCTCAATAATTTTCTGATCTAACTTAATGGAAAAGGAGTTCGAAAACTAATTGTGATGATTTTTGCACACTTGCGATATGGACAGAATTTCATAAGAATAATTCTAATAATTTAAGAATGCGGATCTGCAAATGAAGATATGGTTCCGAATCTTTCTTGAATATTTTAAATTCTTTTAAAAGTACAAATCGTTGAATCAATTACCCAATTTTATTGAAATAATGAACTCATTTATATATGGATACCATAAAAAGTTTTGAAACAAGAACAATATCTCAAAAATCAGTTAACTTCATCTTGTGGAATTATCAGCTAGTTTCTGACATCACCTACTATAATGCTTAACTTATTACTCACGATTTCGTTACTTTTATTAACTCAACATTCCAAAAAGTGACCACCTTATTTCTCGAAACACACGATTTAACCAAAAACTGAACAACACATAATTCCATGTGACCCTCAAATTTCCAACTTTTCCCCTCACTGATTCAACACCGCCGGAGATTCACGAACTTTCCAATTTGGTACTTTCATTTGACAAGTACCACGTGCTCGGGAGAAAGGGGAGGAGTGAACAGGGTGTAAACATCGCGGCTTTCATGGTACGGAAAGAGGTCGTAAAATGCGAAATCGTACCGGAAGACCGTGAATAAGACAGGCGGGGTCCCGCTGGATCAGTCTGACAGTTCTTGGCGTCGCGACGCTGGCTCATTTCCCGGCTGTCGAGGCGCCTCGTTATGCTCCATCGCATAAGTTGCATCCTTCCTCTTTTGGGGTTCTTCCTTGGCCTTGTCCTTATCAAGGGTCCTTATCCCGATGCTCAGGCACCAGAAATGATTTACCGACTGAGCGGACAGAGCCGCTCCACTTGGTCGCGAGAACCACTCGCGGAACGGAGACGCTTTGCACCGAAGACAAAGGAACTGTATGCGCTTCGAGAGAATCAGCGGCACCGGCTGTGGTGGCGCATACGAATAAAACTATCAATGATGTCCTTTTGACGGAACCCTGTCATCGGGCAAGGACGAAGACCGACTGATCGCACGGGGAAGAACCGGCTCGGTCGCGGCTATGTTGTACGCCGCTCTCGCTATCCCCACTCCTGCGCCGCGGAATCCCCACCATACTCCTACGCACTTATGCGCTCGACGGCCTCTACCACCAGCCCCCACCATAGCCAGTTATGACAGGGAGGGCGTTGCGGTTCATAAATCAGGGGGAGAGGGGCGGAGCTTGCGCGGACCACTCACCGACTGGGGTTATTAATTATTATACGACCAGCCCGTCACCCCTCCAACGCCAACTTACTTGCCGTATCTCGTTATATTTTACGGGTCTCGTTATACCCTATAGGTTTTACTGCACCATGTTGATAGTTGGGTGTTGGACGCTGAAAAGAATCGTTCCCAAGATGCAAATGATTATATTTAATGGCTATTGTCTTTTAGAATCAGCGGGATATATATCCTGGAATGATTATCCCGTAATTATTATTTTGGGATAATTATCCCGGGATGAAAATAATTATAATAAAAGACGAGGAGAATTTTCGGATGATAATTCTACTATTGTTGTTTCGGGATTTGAGATTATAATTCTAGAATCGTCATAATACCGGAATATTTAATTCCGAAATAATAATTTCCCAATTATCACTTTGGTATCATCTCTGGGATAACAATTCTGTAGTAATAATACCGCAATGAATATTTTGGGATAATTATTGCGGGATGACATTAATTATAATAAAACGAGGAAAATTTTCGGATGATAATTTTATTATCGTCGTTTCGGGATTTGAGATTACAATTCTAGAATTGTCATAATGCCGGAATATTTAATTCCGAAATAATAATTTCCC
>WSXT02000006.1:124594-159889 GCA_011762715.2 Neuroterus valhalla
TAATGAGTACTGAAATTCTATGCTGTCACTATATTAACATAGGAAATCTGTAATAGTTACAGACTTTTCGGTAATTTTAATGGATTTTTTTTCTCCGTGTCGGCTGCAAACATATGTTGTCGACTCTCATATATATAGTCCAGTATATTCAGTCGGATTCCTATATATGTATTATTGGAATTCGATGGGTAAGAAAAATTTTTTTTGCCATCTTTTTGGTACCATATAGGAAGCTTAAATTCAAGTTTTCGACCATCAACTCTTTGCAGGTTATCCGCCATCTTGAATCAAGGGGTGATTTCTTGTATCGTGATGTATACCAGTCGTAATCAGGAAAACAGTCGACACCATTTTTCAAAGTTCTACAAATTAGTATATTTAATGTTCTCTCGTATTCTGCTTATTTGTTGCTTGAAAATTGATTATAACAATGAAAAGAGGGCCTAATTACCAGAATTGTTTCACAAATTCACAAAAAAATCGTTAAATTTCTTCAACATTTACGTTACTGTAAAGATGACTAAAAATTTTAACGTTGCATCAGTATTTTTTTTTTTAATTACTTTGATTTTAATGAAAAAAATATCAATACTTTTTCAACTCGACAGTTGTCATATTGCGTGAGTTTAAGAAAATTATTTCGTTTATCATAATAAGGTACCAATGAATTTCGAAAGTCATGCATCTTTTTTTACTATATTTATCTAACTTTTTTTCCAAAAACTTATGTGGTGCTGAACTTTGGGTTATATTTGTTCAATAATTTTACGCTGTTATATGCTGTTGATAATATTCAAGATGCAGGAACATTGTTTCTGAAATTCAGAATATAAGACCACATTTTGAAGCATTTGAATGTAATACATTAGTAATTAAACACAAGATTTTTCTCAAGAAAACTTTCAAAATAACTCACGCAATTTGAAAACTTTTGAGCATAGAAGTTTTGGATCTTTTTTCACTGTAAGGAACAAAGATCGAAAATTTTTTGAGCTATGTAAGAATTTCTTTTTCGAAACAGGAAAAAAACATGGAAAAAAACTGCCCAAATTGCACTTTGACTTCAAAAAATCTTAGTTCCCAAACATCGAATCTTGACTGAATGAGAATATTATTTTATATTGTTTATGTAACTTACCTGTTATTATAATTTTAGAAGTGAGTAAATTACCAGCATTCAGTATAAATCTACATTAGCCAAAATTCGTTATTTGGAAACTACAATTTTTGAAATCAAAGTGCACTTTTCGTAGTTATTTCAATTCTTTTTTTTTTTTAAGATTAATAATTTGACCAAAAAAGGTTGTATCGTCGAAGTTTTTTTTCACTCCTTCATCAAGGATAAATTTCGAAGCAAAAAATTCATACCTCAATCAATTTTCAAATTTTATTACATTACCTTGAAAAATAAAATCAAACATTTCTCGACTCAAAGTTTTTTTATTTTTTCATTTTTTTAAACTTATGTTTATTACCTATGTTATATTCTTATGTTTTTAATGTTCAATTATATTTTCAACCATACAAACAATATTTTAATACTATCAGCAGCATGTTAACAGTTGCCTGAAATTTTTGAGGAAATATAACGATTTTTTGTAAATTTGTGAAACAAATAAAAACTCAAACTGATCAAGAACTTTGAAATTTCATTACAGATTGCATATTCATAAATTGAAGATTGGGAGGTTCGTAACATGAATCTCACAATTTTAGTAAATAATTTTTTTTATGGAATTCTTTTAAAAATATTCTCATTCTTCATTTTTGAGAATTTTTTATTTATTCTTCCAACAAACAAGAGGAATAGTATGAATAATCATATAAAATTACATTGAACAACTGTAAATAATTGAAATGTCAAAAAGAAATAATGAAAGTTAAGTTTGAAGAAAAAGAAAAACTCAAAATAAAAATAACAAAAAAAATAATTGCAACATAAATCATGCACCAAAAAAATAGTCATACTTATATTTAATTGATAAAAATAAAAAAGAAAGAGAAAAAATTTTGAGCTCCATTTAATCAACGAAACTTAGAATAATTTAGTACGGCACAGCGCTCGCAATTCACTATTACCAAGTGACGATGCGCGCAACTTTCAGAAGCCAACGGTAAGTAAGCAATTCCTCTTACAAAAAAAAAAAAAAAATTCAAACAAAAATTGAAGAAGATCGTGTGAATCACAACTTTTGTCTTGGAAGTTTTGTGATAGCACCGAAATCAAAAAAGATATTCGATCTAAAAAATTTTGAACCCTCTTTCTATTTTTATAATTAATTTTTAAGCAACAAATAAGCAAAATACGAGAGAATAACAAATATACTAATTTTTAGAAATAATTTTTTTCATGAAAAACGGTATCAACTGTTTTCCTGATCAAATTAAAAATGCTGTTATACGCGATACAAGAAATCACCCCTTAATTCAAGATGGCGGACAACCTACAAAGGGTTGATGGTCGGAAACTTAGATTTAGGCTTCCTATATGGTATCCTGAAAATGGAAAAAAAAACATTTTCTTACCCAATGAATTGCAATAATAAAATCTAAATATGTATACTGGACTAAGGGAATGTCCATAACGCCTGTTAAAAAAAGTATAAAATCGGTAAAAAAATATATAACTAGAGGAAACCTGTAAAGGACACAAAACATCGCGAAGCCGCAGCCGCAAGTCGAATCCAAACTCGATTCCGATGGAAGCCAGTAGCAGCGGATAAATTATAAACAAGCCGCAACGTCTGCAGATTCACTTTTCTATTTTTTATGAGAAAAATAATATAATGTAATATGATATTATTTATAAAATTATAAATGAATAAATAGGTGTCAGGTAACGGCGGAGAATAAGCTTGAGCCGAGATGAGAAGACTACACAATGCTCACTTGCTCAGTAATGTTGTAAATCTCTCAATTTCATTTTTGAAAAACGTTTCGTCTCATTTTGAAAATTCGTCTCTGTCACTCCGTAACGCTACCATATCAAAACTTTTGTAGTCAATCTGTCTAATACAGCGTTACGTAATTTATGGACAGCCCCTAATATGAGAGTTGACATTAAAGTTTTGTAAAGAAATTTAAAACTACATTTGTCAAGATTCATTTAGTGAACATGATTGCTTATCTTTTCAAGTTAAAGCAAAAATCATTTAGTAGTATCTTAAACCATGAGAAGACAAGAGCAACGCAGCGAAACATATAACCAGAAAAAGTGAAGCGAATGTCAATGTCATGAATGATATCAGGTTTCAGAAAGCATATTTTAGGAGAATCCACTTGAAGTGTGCCTAATGCCACGGAACATTATATCAGGTCTGCGAAACAAAATTTGATATCCCCTGGTATGACAAACGCGATGACGGTCCATTCGCATGACAACTCCTCGTTCCTCCCAACCCACCCATTGATCCACAGGGATTCCATTGTCCTCTGCATTGTCTGCGAAACTATAATCCCGTCTGCGGCATGCAAGAAAGACAGGAACCTGTGTCACCAGAAAGAGCCGAAAGCCCCCTGGCCCCTCGGTTGGCCCACTTCGGCGTAACCTAAAATTGTCATTCCGGACCCTCTCTCTCTCTCTCTCTCTCTCTCTCTCCTCGCCACTCTCATTCCTTTCAAAACGACATTGAGACAAATTTTCCGCCAGGAAAACTTCGAATGGGAAACACAGTGGTGGTCGTCAACCGCGATCCGCCTCGGGTACAGAAACGTATTACATTTTAAAATGACAAGAAAAAAAGAGAAGCAGCTAATAATACCTCGCGGACTATGGGATAATATAGAAGGTATACACGACAGGGCCGGTGGGACCAATATCGGGTTTAACGTGCTATATAAGTTTATGTTGTATGAGTGTATAGTGTATACATGTATGGGGTATACATGTATGGTGTATACGTGTATGGAGTATGCGTGCGGCCGTGTACCTTTAGGGTGCTCTTCGTGCGCAGTCTCCCGAAAACCGGTGTGTAAACACAAACCATAAACCTCTCCTATATGTTCTATGTCTAGCGAGTCATCCCCAATTGCCGAATTGAGCTTCTGCTAACGGTACCGCACCACATCCTGTCAATTCTCTCATGTCGATATCCAATCTCGAGCTTTCACAATATATCCCCTAATACCCAAACCCTAACTTTAGGTTTACCCCTTTTTGAATTCTATGCCATGGGGCATTGGATTTCCCGCGCAATCATCATCATTCACTGAGTATAATCAAGGTACCAATTTTGAAATGGGAATGTCGACTAGCATTTTGCCATTAAACAAAATATACAAGGTTGAACACTGGTAATGTCAATGTTCAAGTCAGTTGTTCGATAAAAAATCCGTTGTGCAGAAATTCTGACTTAAATGGGTAAATAGAACAAAGAACTCTTCTCAGGTACAATAGTTGTTTCGAATAACTTGGTTTTCGTCTCTAAAGGATTCCCGGAGAGGAATCGCAGGCATTTCGTTCATTTAACAAGCGATTGTTCTCGACGATCGTATCTCCTCGCGTATCGCATGATCGTTCAATTCTCCCCAGCATTTATTGCAAACACGAAGAATGATCGCGATTTCTTTCGAAATATCGCTCTTTGCGGCAGCTTACTTTTGCGGGACAGGCGTTGATACCTTTATAATTCTGACCGCGGTTTTGCAGAATTATGGACACTGAGATGTTTGAAAACGATTTCTTGAAATCACCCATCGATCTGGCGAAAGGTAATCTAGAATTTGCAACTCGCTTGTGCTCGTATGTAGAACGTATAATTGGTTACCTTGGATCGATTATTGATAGTCGTTGGATATTTAGTAGAGGCTATGTTAATTCAAAAGGTCGTGCACTACGATTCCATTATTAAAGTAACTCCCGATCGAACGAAATATTAATAGTTCAGTATATTTTGATTTTATTATTGCAATTCATTGGGTAAGAAAATTTTTTTTGCCATCTTTAGAGTACCATATAGGAAGCTTAAATTCAAGTTTTCGACCATCAATAAGCCTTTTGCAGGTTGTCCGTTATCTTGAATTAGGCCAATTAAGGGGTGATTCCTTGTATCGTGAATAACAGTCGTATTTTTGATTTGATCAAGAAAACAGTTCATACTCTTTTTCATGAGAAAAATGAGTTTTGAAAGTTAATATATTAGATGTCTTTTCGTATTTCGCTCATTTGTTGCTTGATAATCGATTATACAAATAATAAGAGGGTTGAACATTTTTTTAGATCGAAAATCTTTTTTGATTTCGGTGCTATTGAGAAACTTTTAAGACAAAAGTTGTCATTCACACAATCTTCTAAAAATTTTTTGAACCTTTTTTTGTAAGAGAAATTGTTTACTTATTACCGTCACTCTGTAGTTGGTAGTGCTGGATTACGAGCGCTATGCCATACTAAATTATTCTAAGTTTCGTTGATGGAATAATAACATTGTGTTCAACTTGGAGTCGCATATTTCTTCATCAATTTCATATTTATAACATAAGAATATCACATAGGCATTAAACATAAATTTAAAAAAAATGAATAAATAAAAAAACTTACGGGAAATGAAAACTTTGAGACGAGAAGTGTTTGATTTCCTTTCAAAGTAATGTAATAAAATTTGAAAATTTATTGTGGTATAATTTTTTTGCTTCAAAGGTTATCCTTGCTGATGGACTGAACAAGAACTTTAATCATACAACAATTTTTGGTCAAATTATAAATCCTAAAAAAAGAAAGAATTCAAATAACTACGAAAATCGCGCTTTGATTTCAAAAATCGTAGTTTCCAACTAACAAATTTTGGCTGATATAGAATAAGTCAGTTATATAAACAATATAAAATGCTAATCTCATCCAGTTTAAATTCGTTGTTTGGAAATCAAGTTTTTTTTTAGTCAAAGTGCAATTTTGACAGTTTTTTTATGCTTCATTTTTTCGAAATTCTACCAGTAAAATTTCTTTTTACAGAGCTCAATAAATTAAAAATTTTTTTTCCTTACAGTGACAAAAAAATAAAAAACATTTCTACTCAAAAGTTTCCAAATCGCGTTAGTTATTTTATAAGTATTTTTCAAGAATTTTTCTGTGTTTCATTGCTTATGAATTATTTTCAAGTCCTTCAAATCGTGGTATTAAATTCTGGAATTTAGGAAAAAAAAATAGATAAGTATAGTAAAATTAGATGCTTGACTTTCTAAATTCGTCGGTACATTATTCTGATAAACAAAATAATTACCGTAAACTCACGCAAAATGAAAACTGTCGAGATGGAAAAGTGTTGATATTTTTTTCTTGATAATCAAAGTAATTTAAAAAATGTTTTGAGCTACAAAATTTTGCTTCGCCGATAGGCAATCTTTACTGATGAACTGCAAAAAAATTTTTGTGAGCGAAACAATTTTAGTGAAATTATAGAATTTCAAAAAAATAAATCATAAGAGTGACTGACAGAATTGCACGTGGATTTCGGGAAATCATATTTTTCAAGAATTATTTTTTGTAAATGAAGATTACTGCAAAATAATGTTTATTCACTTGTTTTGTTATTAAAAAAAGGACATAATACTAATGCAACACTGAAATTTTTAGGTGCAAAATTTTTTTATTTTCCTTGAGAAATCACTATTGCAAGTAATTTTTTTCAAAGAAGGAAATGAAAATTTTTTATTGTAAGGTTAAAACATCACCTACAAAATAGAAGAAGAATCCAAACAGTTTGACAGTTTTCAGCCTAGTTATTGATTTATGAAAATAATAACATCTTTCAATGAAGGAAAATGGACTTTTTCGTCGATATTCTAAAAATTCCCTACGACAAACAAACTCAGATTCAAGCAAAAAGAAGAAATACGTGCCTCATCGATGTCGATAGAGATCATTTCAAAAATTACCACGCAAAAAAATCTGAAAATCGACATGATGCAATCGAAAAGCTTCAGAATTTTGAAAAGTTTGAATTTCTATACTTCAATAAAAATGTAAAACATCTTTACTTCTAAAATTCTCAGAATTGATCATTTTCAGTTTTCGGAAGCGATATTGTTGATATTTACACAATGAACAATTTTTGAGAAGGATTATTAAAAGGTTCTTATCGATCGTTGCATATTATTATTATTATATTGGAAAGATTTATAAAGCCTTCATACGAATAGAACTATGGGCTGCAGGAGATGAATCTCAACGAACGCTCCAAAATAAATTGATTTTTTTGTGAAAATCAGATATTTGTCTCATTCCGCTGGATAAGATACGTCTGAAAAAAGCGATCCACGCAACTTTCAGACTCTACGGTAAATAAACAACTGCTCTTACAAAAAAAGTTTCGAACAAAAATTGAAGAGGATCGTATGAATTACAACTTTTAAAAGTTTTGCAATAGCACCAAAATCAAAAATGATATTCGACCTAAAAAAATTGTCGATCCTCTTTTTACTTTTATAATCCAATTTTAAGCAGCAAATGAGCAAAGTACGAGAGAAAATCAGGAATACTAATTTGTAGAACTAATTTTTTTCATGAAAAATGGTATCAACTGTTTTCTTTATTAAATCAAAAATACGACTGTTATACGTGATACAGGAAATCATCCCTCAATTCAAGATGGCGGACAACCTCCAAAGGGTTGATAGTCGAAAACTTGGATTTAAGCTTCCTATATGGTACCCTAAAGATGGCAAAAAACAATTTTCTTACCTATTGAATTGAAATAATATACATAGGAATCCGACTAAATATACTGGACACTATAAGTCACGATTTATATTCAATTGCTTGTGTCTCTAGATTAGAAAGAATGTCGAATCGAAAGTTATACGATAATTACAGATAGTATACATTGTACATTCTACTTTGCATTAATGAAGTGATTTATTTTCCTTTTATAGACTGCAAAGAGAAGTTCGAAAGCTATAATAGAAAATGAATGCACAATAACAATTATAATATAACTGTGTGAAATCTGTATTTTTTCCGAAATAGTTGGAAAGCAGAGACAGTTAGATTTACGTCTTTTTTTTTTATAAAATATACAATCGCAAATTGTAACATAATGTAACTAAGACTAAGTTATTTCCCTTTTCTGTTTCAGGTAAGTTTCCATTACCGCTCTACTCATTCTTCGTTCGCTACCAGATTGTTGGTAAGAGATTGACCTCAGAAATAAATGAAACATTGCTTAGAACAAAATAAGAGAGTGAAACAAATTTGGACCACGAGAAATTGACTCAGGTTGTTGACGACGTGAGATTTACACTGGCACAAAGTGCAGCAGTGTAAAACGCGTGTAGAAGTAGCCAACAGATATGCGTGCGTGGCACGACGATGAAAACACATGGATACCATGTTCGCTTATGCATGCAACTGTATATATTCGTACATGCACGTTGCACTCGAGTATATACAGTATACACGAGTTTAACATTGTTCAAGTGTATATACATGCATGCATACATGTTTATATACAAACAAATGCATTGCGGAAGTGCGTATGGATTTGTACACGCACACATACACCCTGACACATATGTTGGGTGTATGTGGTGTATGTTGGGAGGAATGAGCTTTTTGCTACGCGGACTAATTAGCCACGGCCCACAGATCGTCGTCTCACGTTTGGCTTCAGACTGAGCTTACACGTGCGTTCGAGATACCGCATTTTTGAGCGCTAAAAAAATAAAAACGGGTAAACGCTTCCTCAACCTTCAAACAAATGTTCCCTTCTGCCAAACTCTATCGCATATCCCGAGTCGAAATTTGGCGCTACTTTGGCGCTCTTGATACGCCTGTTTGTAGGAGCTAAGAGCTTCAAAGTAGAAGATGATCCAATGCAATTTTAGCCCCTACATATCCACCTCTTAGAGGAACAAATGTCCAGTTTTACCTGAAGTAGGGGCTAAGAAGGGGCTCATGTGAACCCTACAAGACCCTACTTTAGCACTCCCCGTTCGCGAACAAAAGATCGAATAAAGAATTAACTACACGGAAAAAATAACTACTTGCAAAATCCAAAGAGTATGTCACTTATGGCAGCTCACAATTTTTAGAAAATTTTGTAAAAATTGATCGAAAAGTGGATCACATTTATGAATGATTATAAGTCTTGCAAATATTTGTAAAATATTTCCAACTTTTCGATACATTTATACGAAATCTTCTAGAATTTTGGCCTGTCCAAAAGGGACATATTTTTTTTCATTTTTTGGAAGTTTTTTTCCGTATATTAATTAAACAAGGAATAAAAATCATAATGGTTGATTTAATTCGCAGAATACTTATTTAATTATTCAATCTTTTCTTTCGAATTTCCTAATTTTGATATAGGTAATAGTTAGTTATGGAAGTCAAACTACCTCTATTCATAATAAACAGAAATGAACATTGCATTTCTAGAATTTAAAACAGCGCACGAAAAGAAAATAATCAGGTGGTTTGCACGTCTCCATAGTTATAGTTTCAAAAAATAAATCGATGTTGTGAGAGATGGAAAATACAATTTCTACAAGACCAGAAGATCGACAATCTTATTTTCCATCTCTCATATTTGTTAAGACACTGGTCGACACCGAAAAATAACATCTCTACATCGTTTGATTGATGTTATTTAACTTTCGATTGAAGATCGTGATGTCTACCACCCCAGAAAAATTTCATCCCTAATGTAACGTCATTGTCCAGAATAAAAAAAAACATGATATTTATTAACCATGTGAGGTTGTGGCAGTGGTACAAATCCAGGTCTTTAAAACCTAAAAATGCAAATATACCAATTATTTATAATATCATAATATTTATACTGTATGAGAAATGTTATGAACTTTGATAAAAATATATCGGAATTAATTTTGAACAAAATCATCAAACTTCTTACGAAAAAATATCATTTTTTTACAAAAGTTGGAACAGTTAAACTTGAAATTTGAAAAATCAATCTGCGATAAAAAAATGGATTTCTAAAAAAATAGTTCTTTTATTAACCAAAGTGATAAATTTTCGAAAAACATTATGAATCTTCAACTGGAACAATTTAAATTGCAAACCAAGAAGATGAATTTCCAACAAAAATTATAAATATTCAACTAGGGCACTTCAATTTTCAACAATGAAGATGAATATTCAAACAATGAGATTGATTGTCAAATGGGAACAATAATTTTTTACCAAAAAATACAATTTTCTAACAAAATAGTTGAATTATCAACTCAGAAAATAATTGTTCTCAACCGAAAATGGAACAGTAACATTTTGAATGTGAAAACCAAATTTCATACCAAACATAAGAGTTTTTAACCAAAATAAAGAATCATCAACTGACAGAGTTAAATTTTCAAACAGGTGAATTAATTTTTATTAAGAAACATAAACTATTGTCAATAAAAATTTTAATACTCAAATTTTGAATTTAACCAAATAAATGGATTTTAAACTACAACTATGGAATTTGCAATTGGAATTAGTTAACTTTTAGGTTGGAAAAAATTACTTATGACAAAAAAAAATCAGCTTGTAATAAAAATAATAACTTTGAAACAAATTGATCTCAAGCAAAGTGATAAATCTTCAAATACAATTGTGAATTTTTAACAGTAGCAGTTGAATTTCAAACCAGAAAGACGATTTTTTACGTGAAATTTTACCTTCCGCTAAAATAGTTGGAATTTTGACCAAAAATTAATTTTCAACCAAAAAATACCATTTTTCTTGTCCAGAACTTCCCTATTGGTCCCCATTTCAATGAGGGCAGTGTTCAGATACTTACTAGAATAACTTGCCTAGTGAGTCCTAGTCAGGACCTGTCTAGACACTGTTAAGATTTTCCATTCTTTGTGACCACCAAATCTATGATGGTCTACACGGAGAAAAATAGATATCGAAACAGAATATCTAGATAATAACGGATAATATCTTAGCGATTGAACTATGGGACAGAAATCTAGATATTGAATCATAGCATCCGCAGATATTAAAACGAAGATTTTGCCTAACAGAATCTTAGATATTAAGAAAAAGAATCTAAAAAATTGTATCCACATATATCAAGATAGTAAAACTTACGACTTAAGATATTAAACTAGAATATCCGAGATATTGAAAATTAATACCTCCGATATTGAATAAAATATCGAATAATAAGTCGAAAATGAAATAATTTCATTTCAACAAGACTAGTAATGATTCGTTTTCCAATTCAACGAATAATTAAATATAATTTAAAATTGTGTAATTCGAGAAAGAAACACTTTAAATACTTCACCAACTATAAATTCGAAACATTCGAGCTTGGAAGAGCTGAAATTCGAAATCTTTTTTAACCTATAACTTCCAATTTTAAATTTCAAGTCGAAGAAATTCTATAAACTTTGAATTTGAAGAACCATCAAACTATCAATTTAAGTATTCCTAAATATCTGGATAAAATGCTGTAAAATGTAGATGCTCTGTAATAAATTGGAACATGCAGTTTTGAGAAATCGCGTGAAGAATGTTCTGAAATTCGTCTTTTTCGTTGAGAATTGGATTATTTTGTCGAAAATCCCACTTATTTTTTGTTGAAAATTCGGCTTTTTGGGTTCAAAACTCAACTGATTCGGTGGAAAATCGAAAAACAAGGTTTAAAATGACCTTCCTTGTTGGGAATTCATATTCGGAGGGCGAAGATTTATTTGGTTCGTAGGAAATTTGTCTTTTCCGTTTGAAAATTCCTCTCTTTTGGTAGCAATTTTATTTTCCTCCAGTTGGAAATTCCATAAACTTGATAAAAGGTAATTAGTTTTGGTTAAAAATTCGATGTTTCGTTAAAAATCGATATTAGTGTTTCGAAAATTTGAGTATTCTGTGAATAATTTGACTTTGGTCGAAATTACAAAAATTTTGTTGAAAATTTGCCTTTTCTTGAAGCTCCAATAGCTAAGTTAAACTTTTCATTGCTCTTGACCAAAAAATATTTTATGGTTCAAAATTGTACTTTTTGTTTAAAAATTCGACTATTTTGTGGACAATTTATCTATTTTATTAAAAATTCAACTGTAAGGTAAAATTTTGTCTCCTCCCCCAGAAAATCTATGTTTCTTTTTTTAAAATATATTTAACTCTTCTGTTGGAAATTCAACTATTCCGGTACAGAATTGAATTTTTTTATTTAAAATAACCTCTTTTGTTAAAAATTCATGCTTTTGGATTCACAATTCAACTGATTTGTAGAAATTTCATATGATATGAATTTTCTTTGTTGAAAATTTATATTTTCTCCTTGAAAACTCTATAGTTTTGTAAAGAATTCGTCTTTTTTGGTCGGAAATTCAACAAATGGTTTTTTCCGTTCAAACTTCAACTCCTCTAATGAAAATTGAAGTAGTTTGGTAGAGAATTCAACTTTTTTTTTAAGGACATTTTTTGTTTTTTTATCTTGCTTAACATTTTTCCTTGTACTTTCATCTCATGGCAAAAATTCCATCTTTTTTAGTTGAAATAGCGACTGTTTTGTTGATAATTAAACTGTTTTGGTGAGAAATTCGATTATTACATTGACATTTATTTTTCGTTGTTGGAAATACTTTTTTACTGAAGATTAAAGAACTTTTTGGTTGAAAACTGAACTTTTTTGTTAAAAATTGAACTGTTCTGTTGAAAAATTTTTTTTCCCTTTGTAGTCGAAAATAATATTCCTAACTGGAAATTTAATGACCATATTTCTAATTAAAAATTGATGTTTTAAGTTGAAATATTTGGTTAAAATTGATGTATTTTATTGAAAATTCATATATCTTTTGGTTCAACATTGAAAAATATTAAATAATTATTTTCAAAACATCATTCTTCCCGTTGGAACATAGTTGTATTATCAATAATTCGTAATAATTACTCAAAAACTAGAAAAAATGTAACTCTACCAAAAGCATATGTCTATATATAATCAGCTATCAGAATTCCATTTATTTACCTTATCAACTTCATTGAATATTTCCCGAAAATAAATCGGGAAAACTATGCAGGGCCCTATTAGATCCCGATCTCGATTTCTACAAGGGCAATATCAGGTCAGGAATGAGAGGTGTCTCGATTTAAGGCACACTCTCTCACATAGTCCCGTTTTACAACCGGATTTTCAATGCAGTTTAAAATTGTTTATCCTACAGAAACCATTAATTAGTGATGTATACAGAATCGGGCACCCTTCATATTTCCGTGATATATATATATAATACCGGAAATAAAAAAAAAGTTATTTTAAAAAAATAGAAATATTTGTATATCAAAAAGTAACAGTAGATCAGAATAAATCTCTCTTTCCCGCAGATGACATTTAAATCTACTCTTCTCCATCCACTTAACATTTTGTCAAACATTAGGCTCCCCGCTAAAACTTCCCCATTGAGAATTCTCGACAACGGAAGAACTTTAACAAAACTGTAAGTTTTTTTCCATAGGGAATAGCTTCCAATGGGAGTTTTTAAATAAAGCTTTTTACTAAGTGCGTTAAACGATAAAGATCGTGTTGGTAGGGAGTGATCGCGGTCGGGGGCCAAATTGCCGTGGACCAGGGAGATTCGACGACGATGTTTCTATTTATAAAAGTGCATTTCAGAGGAATAGTTGAGCGTACAATAGTGGCGCGTTCGTTGTCACGTGTTACCGTATGGAGAATGGGTGGAGGGGAAAAGGGGAGGGCGCGGTCGATAAGAGAAGAGGAGGGGATAATAAATCAGAGCACTGTTGCACTTCTTCAGCATAGATCAGTTCTTCTTCATTGAACTCTTTATACTCAAGCGCGAGCTCAAGCGCTAGAGCGCACTTGGCCAAGATTCCTGTTACCGACGTATTACCGACATCAAGCAACATTAATGGTTCGTGTCCGTGCTATATTTCAGACACGAACCATAAAACTTTATGTTGATACTGCGTCAGCAAGAAGATTGAATATTTTTAGAGACCTAGTCAATTTTCGTAATACTAGTCCATTTTTTCTTCAGAAATACTCAGTTGTGTTATTCACATGTTTTTTACTGAAAAGTGAATGAATTATTGTTCCCGCTGTTAATTTTTTCTGCTCGTGGTCTGGTTTTTTCATGTTTGCCGGTTTTTCTCTCCCTCGCTATTTATTTATCTTATATACAGACGTTGACTGTGGATTTCGTGCGTCTGTTCGAGGAAGTACGCACACCGCGATCGCGAGTTTTATTCGTTCAGAAACCTTTCTCATGGTATGCAATACTCCCCAAGGGGAATGATAGAAGGATCGACTGTCCATAATGCGATTCCATCGTTCGCGGTTTTCACTCCGGTATTCAAGATTCTAAGCGTTCATGCAGTGAAAGGCCGTTTGTATAATATTTGAAATAATTTAAACATTTGAAGAAATTGATTAAAGTATTCGAATATATATAAATATATGTTTTCATGTCAGCGCTCATAAGTCTGGGGCTTTTTCTTCAGGTGTGAAGAAACTTTCAATGACTGCGATTTCTGAAAAATTTGAAGAAATTTCTTCAAAATCTGGAAATTTTTTACTTAACTCAACCTTCTCTTTATTTCAAGAGCTCTTCGTTCTCAATTTTATGAAGATCCCAAATTCTGAGAGCATTGAACAGAAAAATGTTCATATCCTGGCTTTGAATTATAAAAATTGGAGCAAACATTTTTGTAAATAAAATTAATGTTCGAGTACCACAATTATAATCAATATAGAAGGCTTTAGGTTTCATGCCAAAATATATCAGATTTTCAATAAAATATTTTCATTTTCGACCGAAAAATATTGATTTCATATCAAAGGAAATAATATACAACAATGGGGTTGAGTTTCATAGCTAAAAAGTCGAATTTTCCAGAAAAACGATGACCTTTCAGCTCCAGAACATAAGTTTTGGACCAAAAAGTTGAATTTTCAAGCCGAAAAGACATATTTTCTAGAAGACATTTATATTTTTTATACATCGGGAAGGATTTTCGGGTAAACTTGGGGCCAATTCGATTTTAATGGTGAAATCATCAAAAGAACGTAAAAATTATCATAGCTTTTTTCGTTCATCTCAGCTAATATGCAAGATTAAAAAAAATGTTTCGAATAGAAGTTCTAGATCTCATTGAAATACACATTTTTTGTTCATTTATTTATATATTCATTAAATCGAGATTTTTTGAAATTTTGCATATTGGCCGAGATAAACGCAGAAAAAAATTATTTTTATGTTTTTTTTCATGAATCACCATGAAAATAAAATTTGCGACAATTTTCACTATCATATTCGTAATCAGCGTAATCGTATTGGATCTCCAGCAAAATAATTAAATTTATAACAAAATATATAAATGTTCAAACCAATAAGAATGAAGGTGTGAATTTTCAAACCAAAAAGACGATTCTTCTACAAAAGAGTTAAATTTTTTTCCAGAAGAGATTCTCTACACAGAAAAGAGAACAAATTTCAATCATATTCATATATGGTTGAATTTTTTAGCCAAAAAGTCAAATTTTCTCAAAAACAGTTGTTTTCCCTACAAGAATAATAGACTTTCTACCAAAATAGTTCAATCTTAACTAAAAACGAACAATTTTCAACCAAAAGTGAAATACTTGAATCTGCAGTTGAAAAAGCTGACTTTTCAACAACAAAAAACAGTTTTCACCAAAATAGTTGACTTTTTAAACTTCCAATCAAGTGATTGAATTCTCGATCAAGAAGATTAATTCTAAACAGAAAAAGAGACGAAGTACTAAAAAAAAAGTATGTTTAACCGATTGTTCAATCAAAAGAAACGATAAACTCACAATGATTAAAATATTAGTTAATTTTGTAGTTGAAAAGTTAATGTTCCACCAAGAAGGAATGGTTTTTCTTCAAAGGAGTTAAATTTTTGAAGAATAAAATTAAATCTTTAACAGAATGATTACACTTTTATATGAGACAGCTGATTTTTTGGCAAAAAATTTGATTTTTTGAATCAAAAACTCTGAAATTAAACCAAATGCAGTTGAATTTTTTATTGAATTCTTGAATATTTTAACCAAGGAAGGTGTGTTCTTAAGAATACAATTGAATTTTCAATCCAAAGAGAAGAATAATCAATCTGTAAAGAATTTGTAATAAGAAAGACTAATTTTGAACAAAGCAATTGAATTTTTGAACAAAAAAGATTACTTTTCAACATATAGATGCGTTTTCAATAAAATAATCAAATGTTCAACAAAAGTTCTGAATTCTAAAACCTGAAAATATGAATTTTAATCGAACTGTTGAACTTTCATCTAAAAAAGATGAACTTCCGGTAAATAGAGGAATAGTTAAATTTTTCGGATTAAAATCCTTATTTTTAAACAAAGAAAATTGAATGTTCGCGAAAATCGTCAAATCTTCAAACAATCCGAATAATTTTGAACCAAAAGAGATTAATTCGAAATCAAAATATAATATGTAGTAGACTTTTTAATGAAAAATATTGAATTTTGGAGAATTCGCAGAATTTTCTTATTCTTCTCTGTTCATTCAATTTTCATCTAAAGAAAATCTGTGGGAGCTGAAGATCTCTTTTTTTCCATAAAAAAGTGTAATTAGAGAACAATTTGGTAACAATTAGTGTTTTTTATTTCTATGAGTGCGCAATTTTGCTAAAATTGCTCTCCATGCAGAGAAATTATTTCATTCAAAGATCGTAGAAGTGTCTTAGATCGACCTCTGAAGACCTCATGAATTACAGTTTTTTATGCCACCCCGACGCCAACTACGGCCCACGGCAGTTATAGCCCTTCGAGTAAGGGGGTCGTCGATCACCAGGGCGTGACATTTGGACCTTAATGCTAAGTTTACACGCGTGTTGTTAGATCTAGAATCCTACAATTCAATCAAAACTCAATTATAAAAAAAAAATTAATTTGCTCAAGAATATCAATAACAATTTACTATCTACACAAGAAGTGAAAATATCGATGGGTAATTATTGTATATTCCTCAAAAGAAAAATACTAACTGCAATTCCTTGATGGAAAAATAAATAATTATCGATTGAGCGAATAATTGAATGGAAAAATATGTTAAGTGAGGTCATATTAACTAACTTTGAGCAAATCGAAATCAATCATTATAGGTGACCCTGGGCCTATGATTATACACCTTGGATAAAATTCTGTCTTCCTAATACGAGATATAAAAAAAGATAGCATAATGTCTATCAACAGAAGAGGAAGAAAAACGTTAACATTAGCCTTAACTGAATCATTGCATACCCGCATAATTGGCGCACTTGGCATATAACCTTCAGAGCCACACGCAAACTTTTATTTTATTAAAATTTTTATACGTCTGTATCAAAACCTGCGCTGGTAGGTGAGTCAATAAATAATAGCTAGTGATGTCATCTTTTGAGTTCCATAAGTACCCTTTAACGGAACATATTGCCAACAACCGACATTCAAATATACTAGAAAATAATATGAATTCAGAATACTATAATGGTATACATTTATACAATAGAACACAATATACAATATATACAACCATAAGTACATATATACCATTAACCATAAGTTAATAGCACATACAAATTAGTGGATATAAAACAATAATTGTTGTAATAGATTACACGAACATTATACTAAAGATGTGCATTGAAACCTCACCCTCAATAAGATCCAATTTCCGAAAAGATCGAATGTCCTATGTCTTTAAGGTAGTTGTCACGCTACAATAACATTCAAAAGTTTATGCTCAGATAAATGCAACAAAATGACAAGTTCTCTCCTTACCATTGGTGAACAATAATAATTGAGTTTGTACACTCGCATAGAAGCGTCCTATATACGAATACACACATTCACAGTAAAAGTTTGTGAGGCAACGATAGTCACTGCCTACCCCCACCATGTATCACGCGAAAACAGAAACGTTATTCTTTACAACATTATATCTTTCATAACGGGTAATAATTGCTATTTTTAGGAATAAAATTCACACAATATTTTTTCGTGTATCTATTGGCAAAGAAAACATCCACCGCGGGCAAAGAGGCGCTGCTGTATCATAATCAAAATGGCTGCCTATCGGATGAGGCATGCATATGATTACCATTAAGGAGATAGGATTGACATATTTTCACTGTGCTTACGTACGAGCGGATTAGCCTCAAAGCCACATAAAATTACTGAAAAATCGTCGATAATTCGTGATAATAATTACGTAATAACTGTCTAAAAAATAAACCAGGAAGTACATAATCATCAACGCTGAAATGCGGAGAGCAAACTAGAATTTGTTGATCAGTATCTTTAATCTTGAGTCGTTTTAACCATTCGGGACGTTTATCAACAACAATGCTTTCTCAAACAAGATTTTTCATTGTAACAGTACCGCTGCCGAATTTAGGTACTTTATGGAAACTCAAATTAGTCTTGATATTTTTTTGGAGTCTCAATTGAAAACACAGCACACATTGCCTTTGCGAGTACCGTTTCCCTTTCTATGGTTCCAGAAGAATTCTATTTTTCTTCTTTACAAAGTTCTTATGTACTTCTGATTAATCTGACACAAAATTAATTAATATCACGTTATTTGATTACAAGGCATGTAAACAATGCTACGTGTATCCCATAGGCAGCCCTGTTGGTTACTTCGCTGGATGGCCATAAGGTTTAGCATTGCAACTTCAAATTCCCAATAGTCTTTAGGCTCAAAATGGTAAAATCCATGCGCGTTTCATATTAATTTCAAACTTCTACATTCATTTCATTTACAAAGATGTATGTATCAATATTTTTTGACAGAATATGTAGTTTTCATTTCAATCAGTAAAATTAACTATAAAAATGAAATAATGAAATTTTTGAAAAAATGACGAAGGCTAAGACATAGAAGATTGATAGAGAAAAGTTATTCACCCGAGAAAGATCCATGAATTTGTTCTAATTTTTCCAGTTGGACGCCTAGTTTTGGTTTCAATCGCAAAAAATAAAATAGAATTTTAGAAAATTAAATTTCTAGAAAAATTACACAATATATGAAAAAAATGAAGCAACAAAACTTCTTTACTGCTGTTTCGGACAGATTTTGATCGAGTGCGCAGCACGAGACACGAGATGAGAATATGTTCGTTAAGCGGAGAAACTTCAACAAAAGAGAATTCACGATCATCAAATTAGAGAAGTCGACATGTTGCTTTTGAGTATCAAAAGCTCTATATACAAATGTAGGAAAGTACAAAGACTGACCGCGTAGCGCAACGTAAATTCATAACCGAACGCGAAGCGCAAGATCTGAAAGACGCGCGCCCTAGCAGGCAGATTTTTGTATGATTCATCCTAAGTGTTTATCAAATGGAATCGAACATAAAATTTTACCTGACACACATTGAATCGAAAGTGAGCCAAATTTGAACACATGTTTAAAGATAAACCTCGAGATGAACCAAATTAAAACCTAAAATTCTAGGCCAAAAAATTAACAGTTCTCTATTCAAGTACCTCTACAATTGAGAACTTTTATAAAAGTAATAAAACAAAGCACATTAATTTGCCTCTTAGAGAGAGAAAGTAGAGCGGTCGCGGGACCGGCGATAGAAGCTTTGCTCTTTCGCGTTGAAAGAAAATCATAAATTTGATTGTTATTTCATTCATCGATTGAATGAAATAACGTGCATGTATGCATGCATACACGCACGCCAGTAGAAGAAATATTGTTGCAGGAAGTATAAAGTTAATTGTAATTGGAGATTCAAATTTTAAAGAAATTAAATTATTAAAGTTTGTCAGTTCAAGTATTATGCGTAGACATGAACTTTCCGACGAATCACTATCAGAACTATTCATTATGAATGCCTTTACTCGCGCGCAACGTGTAAGCCCGTGTCGCAGAGTCTACTGTACATAATTGCATATACTACACCGGCATTTAGAACGGGAGAGTGGGAGGGGGAGAGGGTAGGGTAGCTGCGTTGGTGCCATGCATGTCGCATTTTTGGCGTGTCGCATTTTTCGTGACGTGACGTTCCCATTTTTCGCAGTTAGGTCGCCTCGCTCAGAGTATATATATACCTCCCAAAAGAAGCAAAGCTTCGAAAAGAATCAAATAAGGATTAAAAGTTTCTTCAGATCTAAAGAAAAATCCCAGAACTGGCAGCACTGACAGCACAGGATGTTAAATCACTCGTTTATGGGAGTTAAAAAAACATTTTCCGTAAATGATATCTCAGGATTGGAGATCTGATATTCAATATTGTTTCCTACGACACTTTCACTTGACGGCACCCACGCAAACTCGAACCCCGAAATATCCTTCAATGTTTGCAGTCTCGAAGCGTGCCGAGTCCCGGCACCCGAGGCATTAATAATATATTATATCAATGAGGGGTTTGAAAAATTGAGGATCGTGGTGGTGCTACAGCAAACAAAGTTGTCTGTAGTTGCGATTCGAGGTTTTACGTTACACCGCAAACACTCCATTTTTATCCCCCTCTTTCTAGTATCGTTCTTCTTTCTTTATTTTACCCCTGTGGGCCCTCCTTGTCCACAGGCGAAAAATATGACACGCGCCAAAATTATTTACTTTCTGAGCTGTCGACTTTCTCATTTCTTTCTTATTGCTTCCTAAATTTTAAGGAAACGTTCGTAATGTAGTTGTGCCAAAATGTGAACCTACTTACGGATTGTCTTATATTTTCAGAATATGTAGGAAATATTGTTATCTACTGATTCGTACCCTGTTTGGCTGATTTGACCGTTGAACTTTGGAACCGAAAAGGAGGATGTTGGGTTACAAAGGATTCATTATATATCTTTTTTTATTTAATAAATATTATAAAAAAATATTATTGCATATTTATTATCAATCATCAAGCCAATGAATATAAAAAATGGACCAGCAAAATCACGATGGCATAGACTTTCTTAAATTTCTTTCCATCCAGCCCCATCTGCCAAGTGTGTGTAGTGCAAAGCGCCATGAGTAACTTTGTTCCAAAAAGAAATCTGATGTTCCCCCCACATTTTTCCTCAGAAAATCTTCAGATCAATTCAGAAAATTTCTCCAGATTTTTCAGAATTTCTTCTGATTATTTCTGATTCTACTCCCAACCCCAATTTCAATCAACTTTCCTCTTTCTCGTATTTGTTCTTGAATGCGAATCAAATAAGTAAAGACAAATAAGAAAGTCCGACTACTTCTCCTTTAATGTTAATTATTTTCCATTGAAAATTTTGGTTGGAAATTATTCTGATTGGTTGAGTATTCAACTGTTAACTCAAAAGTTCGTTCTCTTTTAATTGGAAACTATTGTTTCCATTTGGAAATTTAACTACTTCATTGATAGTTGTAAGTTCATCAGTTTCAGTTGGAAATTCAACAGCTCGATTGGAAATTCATATTTACATGTTCCAAAATTCAAAAGTTTTGTTGGAACTTTGATTAAAATGTTGAAAACTTAGCTATTTTGTTGGAAAGTGATCTTTTTTTTTTCCTCAAAAAATCCAAATACTTTGTTCAGAATTTTTTTCTTCAATTCGGTACCCCTGTTTTTTAGATTTTTCTTTGTTTTAATTTGACTATTCAATTGAAAATTCAACTGTATTGTGTTGGAAGTTCAATTTTTTTCTGTTGAAAAATCAACTATTCGGTCAAATAATGAGTTTTCTTAGTTGAAAGTCTAACCGTTTTTCTGGCCAACCATTTTCATCGTCAAAAATTTAACTATTTTGTAGAGAAATTTTTTTTTTAATGAAAATTATTTCAAAAATTAAAAATTATTATAAAATTGATTTGAAAAATTAATCAGAAAATATTATTTCTAGTGAAGAGAAGTAACCTTTTTTGTTCGGAATATTAACTGCATATAACATTTTTCTTGGATGATTCATCTTTTTGGTTTGACTTGACTGATTTTCATTCAAAATTATATGCATATATATTTTGTATGATTTTTTCGTTGAGAATATACAAGCAACAAGTTGCTATGAAATGTTATACGCTAAAATTAGGAGCTTCATGTATATCTATCTCAGCTCCGTCTGAATAAATTTTGTCGAAACAAAAATTTTGAATCATTCAATAAACTGGATTTGTATTTATGCTCCGAATATATCTAGGAGCTCAGGTACATATACATGAGTCAATTCAATAAAATGGGTTCGTTTTCATGTTACGAATATAGTCTGAGAGCTCAGATCTTCTTCAACACTCTCAACGACATAGCACACATACTGAAAAATACTAAGTAAACAATATTGTCTTTATCTATTACATTTATGAGTAGATGAACTTCGTTCCAACCGGGTGTTCCACAGACACCTGACATGTTTTTTTTTTGCAACTTCGCAGCAGAATCTTGGTTTCATTTACGATTTGGCTCTAATTTGTTACGATCTGGCTAGCATTTGTTGCGATTTGGTTCAAATTTATAACGAAAAGAACACTCACCAGCCACCAATTCATCAAGTCTCAAACCTGGAACAAAGGAAGAGCTAAAATTAAAATTTCACATAATTAAAATACTCCTTAGCATTGGAAATGAAATAAGCATAAAAAGAAGTGCTGCTGCGAAGGAACTTGAGATCGCAGTGGCCCAGATCGGTAAACGATGCAGAAGATACGATCTAATGAAATAATGGGCCGGTGTACAAAAGTCGAGGAGGGTGGATGTGGATGCGAAGGGTTTAATAGGTCTCGGCCCCTCTCATGAGCTGTTTTTCCTTGAACGAGAATCGAACATAAAGGCACGGCCCCCGTCCCCATATATGCAAACGGGGGTGGAATATCGCGATCTCTTTTGGCGGGTACATAACCCAGGGAGGAGTTATAAAGTTCCCTCGCCATCGCGAAAAGTTTGGCAAGTTCCTTATGCAAGAGCAGTTTAAGCCACTCGTCGGCCCGTCGGCCTAATGGGGTGGAAAATTATTATGATGAAATCTGCCGCCCCAACCCTCTCGTGTAACCGAACCCAAGTCAACCCACACCCCCGAAAGCCTTATAGTCCAGGGGGTTGTTTGCGATTACGGGATTGGAATCTTCCTTCAAAATCTTAACCTCTCTCTCTCCGGGTCTTTTCATCCCTCCTACCGTTCGACCCTCCCTTATAAATTCTTAGCACCTTGCTTCAAAGTCGAAACCCGATTTCAGATTCCAATCGAATTTTCTAAATTGATTGCGCATTATCTTGATTGCATTAGGGGCCATTCATAAACTACGTTACCAATTTAGAGGGGGGGGGGGGGCATCGAAGTTTAATTTACGAGTTAAGATATTATTTATTACGTTTACTGTTACTAAATTTTAATAGGTTTGCTCATTTTTCAAAACATAGCCCTGCAACGCTATATTTCAATACAAAATTCCAACTATTTTCGATTAAACGTGAATTTCCGGTGGTTGCCTTTCAAAATATTTTCTGTTTAAAATTCATCTCTTTTGGTCTAAAATTCATCTGTTTGGTTGAAAGTTGAAATACTTTGTTGAATAACATTTCTGTTTGACCCTTGAAGACTCATATCACTAGTTGGAAATTCAATAATTTTGTTGAGGATTCATTTGATTTTATTGTTGATAATTAATTTTCTCAATTGAAAATAAAAATGATTTATTTTTTAATAAAAATGTATGTTTTTTAGTTTAAAACTGAAATATTTGTTAAAAATTGATCTTCTTCCATTAAAAATCCAACCATCTGGTTAGAATTTTATGTATTTTGTTCATTATTAGTCTTTTGATATGAAATAAACTAGGGGTGTCCAACGCATGGATGGCGTGCTTCTCATTTCTTCCCCTTCTCCGAGCGCTTCTTCGAGAATTCTCTAATCGTTTTCCCTTTCCACATCGCGCTCACCGCATGAACGCATTCAAGGTGGTAAGAGAAGGGATTGACGAGTGACAGTTATTTACACCGTTGCTCACACGTTGGACATCTCTGATATAAACCTTCTTGATTTTAAAATCATTTTTATGGTTGATAACTCAACTATTTGACTTGATGTTCAACTCTTTCGTTGGAAATTGATTCTTTTCGTTGACAATTCTTCATTTTAGTCAAAACTTCAACTATTTTGATGGAACTTCGTTCCTTTTGGTTGAAAATTGATGTTCTTCATTGAACATTTTTTCTCTATTTGAAAATTCATCCTTTTTGGCAAAAAGATTATCTCTCTTGATGACAATTCATCCTTCGAGGGAAAAAATACAAATGTTTCGTTCCAAATGTATCTTTTCTGGTTGAATTTGTCTATTTTATAGTTTAAATTAGAATATCCTTTCGTTGAAATATCAACTATTACCTATTTTGTTGAGAATTCATGTGTACGGTTGAAAATAAGTATTTACTCATGGAATTTCAACTTTTTAAACTGATAATCTAACTATTCCATTTCCTGTTATAAATTATTATTAGAGAATATTAATGCTGGAAAATCATTTACTTTGTCGGAAATTCACCTTTTTTTAAAAAAGCGGATCTTCTTGGCTATATTTCATCTCTTTCAGCTGAGAATGCCACAGTTTTGCACATTTTCAATATTCATGGAAATAATTTATTTTGTTGAAAATTTGTGTTTTTGGTAGAACTTTATTCTTCTCGGTGATAAATTAATTTTTTTGGCTGAAAAATCAACCGTTAGGTAAAAATTTATCTTCCTTTGTGAAAATTTACTGGGATTTTTAATACTCAAACTATTTGTCGAAATATGAATTATTTAGTAGAAAAATTATTTTTTCCCTTGAAAAATAATATTTTTGAGTTAGGAATTCCACTCCATAGTAAATAATTATTCTTTTCGGCTTTAAAATTGAACAATATTTATAATAATAATTCATTTTGTTGAAGATTCGTCTTTTTTCGTAGAACGTAAATCTTCTTGGTTGAAGATTCATCATTTTATATGATATATTAAGCAATTTTGTTGAAAATTTCAAGCATCAGTTAAAAATTCAATCATCTTGTAAACTCATATTTTTTTGGCGAAAATTCGCCTCTTTTATGCATATGAATGCCAAATTAGTGAAGTTGTTTATAAAAATTGTTTATAACAATGTCAAATGTTGTTTTATGGAACTCTAATGTGTAATATTCTTGTTCTTCAGATAAGAATGAATGATTCCACAGAAAAGAACAATTTTCGATGAACATAGATATGCCAAACAAGTGAATTTGTTTATAATAATGACAAATGTTGTTTCATGGAACTCTAATGTGTGATATTTTTGTTCTTCAGATGAAAACAAATCATTCAACAGAAAAGAAGAATTCTCGATGCACAGATGTGCCAAATTAAAGAATTTGTTCAATAATAATTCTTTATAACAATGTCAAATGTTATTTCATGGAACTTAAATGTGTGATATTCCTGTTCTTCAGATGAAAATAAATGATTGCACAGAAAAGGAAAATTTTCGATGCACAGATATGCCGAATAAAAGAATTTATTTATAAAAATTGTTTATAACAATGAAGAATGTTGTTTCATGGAACTCAAATAGGTAATATTCTTATATTCTCATATGAAAGTAAATGGTTCCACAGAAATTGAAATTTTTCGAAGCATAGATATGCCAAATAAGTGGATTTGTTTACAGAAATTGTTCAAACTAATAATTATTATTTTTATTTGGTGCTTGTACGCAATTAAAAATTGATTCTCCACATTTTTATAACAAAATCTATGTAAGTATTACATTCGGAATCTGAAAATGCAACAGTTAACAGTTATACCCATTAATTTGTTTATAACAATTGACGAATTACAAGATATTCATCTACAAGTTACATTTTTATCTGAAAAAAATTAACTTCACTAATTCTACACCCTTGTGAACAAATATCGATGAATAGGGCTAAGTAAATATCGCAAATACAACAAATTTCAAGTTGAATAACAAATTATCAAATGATGCATTCAAAAAATTTGCACCTCTGCGTCAAAGAACGATTCTTCATGAGTATTTTCAACAAAAAAAGCTCTGATCCGTTAAAAATTGAGGAGTCGGGTGATGTTTGTCCCCAAAAAGTGTTTTCGTCCCACTGGGGGGGGCGGGGGGATAACCCAGAATGAGTAATGTAGTCTATGCACGGCCCCTTACACTACGAATTTCATGAGCAATTTTCCGTCCGGAGGAATACTTATAAATTGCGAGATCCATACATGATTATTGTGTATGTGATTTATGCAAAGATTGGTACGCTGCAGAGGTGTTTACACATTGATTTATAAGATGTATCAAATTCTTTGATATAAGCAGTAGAATAACTTAATTATAATTATAGGAGCTTGTTGTGATAACGAAGCTGTAAAACGGTTGTTACTTAATTATTGTGAGTATATCTGCCACGCATGTGGGGCTTCCGTTTCCTCTCTCTGCCTATATAACTTGATACGGATACGGAGCCATTGTGTCGTGTGAGTATGATACCCTCCCCCGCCTTATTCATCGACCGTTCGCGTTTTAATGCCTACCCTAGCGTTCTTATTCCTCCCCCCCCCCCTTTCGTCCTATAAATAAATTTAATATTGTTCTTACATTCTTGATTGCGCAACCAATCGCCTTAGCTTAGCACATCAATATAACTCGTGAACATCGAAGGACGTCCCGTCGAAGCTTCCCCTGTGAATATATTTTTCGCTTCTTTGAACTCACCGCGCCATAAATCTTTCTTATTTTTTCCAAACAATTCTCCAATCTACTCGATATTCTCAATTCATGTTATCATATTCTTTTATTCTTATGTGTCAGTTGAAACTGAGGTTGAAACAGTTTTATTCAATATCGGAGGAAGAAATTTCCCCGTTTTTCCCTACTCGGATTGGGGCAGTTGTTAGATACTTGCTAGCACAACTGGATTGGTAAGTTCTAGTCAGGACCCTTCGAAGCACTATGAGGATTTTCCATTCTTTGTGAATCTATTGTAAATTGATTTGAAAATATGACAAATCAAACATTTTTCTTTTAGACCGATAATGTTTTCGAAATAGTATAGATGTGGATTTGTTACGTCTTACGATCATCACAAAATTGAAAACAAGTAGGACCAAAAAAACGTTTCAAACTCAAAATTCATGTTTAAGTAACAAAAACCCATTTTTACATTCCTTCTACATTCCTCGACGTTTTGGTAAAAATGCGTGCTATTTTCAAGATGTTTAATCTGAACGAACAAAATAATTATAGTTGAATTAGTCACTGAGAAAACTGTTTTGCTTGACTAACAAAAATTTTGTTGGCTGAACAAAATAATTTTGTTGCTCTTCGTGCAACAAAACAATTTTGTTGGGCTAACAAAATTTTTTTGTTGGAACTTTTTGTTGGCTCAACAAAACTGTTTTGTTGTCCTAACCAAATTTTCCTGTTCAGACAATGAAATTGTTTTGCTACCTAAATTAAATATTTTTTTGGCTCAACAAAATTCGTTGGTTCACTCAACAGAGAACTTTTGAAGGCTTAACCAAATAATTTTTTGGTCTGAAATAAAATCTTCTTCTGTCCTTACAAAATAGTTTTGTCATCCTTATCAATGCCATGTTCTGATTAACAAAATATTAAGTCTTAAACTCCAAAAGATAAATGCGAAATTGAATTATCTTATTCACGAAGTATTCACAAGGTTGAAGCTCGAAACATAAACGACGAATACATTTAGGTTAAGATTTCTATGCTTACTTTAGAAGGTGTTGATTAGGCACTCTTAACCCTAATCCTCCAGAAGTCAACGCGTTATATCATCCATAACCTATGCACATCACAAAATAATTAATAGACTATGAGTAATCTTCCTGATAAAGCAGAATCGAAACTGAACACGCAACTTCACCGGCAGTATTCGCCGTATTGGAAATAAACTTTCAAGCGCGTGCACGCGTCCCTGCTGAATGAATACGCATGCGTGGTCTCGTCGTTCGTTGCTCCAACCATAGTATATAGTATGTAGCGGGTGGAAAGCGGCTTTTCCACCCTAGGGTGGAAAAGTTGACTCGAGACCCGCTGTAGCGGGTGGAAAAGTGGCTTTTACACCCTAGGGTAGAAAAGTCGATTTTCCACCCGCTACAGCGGGTCGAAAAGCAACTTTTCGATTGAGGTATGATGAAAAATAGTTTTGTTGGCCCAACAAAACCTTGGTCAGGACAACAAAATAGGGCTCAACCAACAGATTTTGTGTTGACAACCCAATATTTTGCTCTTCTAACAAAATAGTTTCGTGCCAACAACCAAAATTTTGCAGTGCCAACAAACACTGCTTGACAAACGGTTTTGTTGCAATTATAAAATTTTTTTTCTCGGTGTGATGTTGACCAGGAAAAGTTATCTGATGTGATGATTTCTTGAAATAATATAAATTTTTATCTGAGTCCAATTTTTTGTGTGTTTAAAGTGAAATACACAATTTAAGAAAATTATAATAATATTGAAGTCCCAACAAATTTACAGAGACTTTAATTACATAAAAACTAGTGAGGAACTATTCGGGTCTTAGTCAGTCTAGCTTGCTCTACGATGATGTTTTCAATTTTCACAATAAATCCACTAAAAATTCTTTAGAATATAGTTTGTCTTTTTCCGTTGGTAATTTTATTATTTCGTGGAAAAATAATGGAATAAAAAAAATTTAACGATTTTGGTAGAAGATTCAACAACTAAGTTGAAAATGTTGTTGGTTGGAAATTCATATTCAAATCGGAAATCGAACTTTCTGCCTAGAATCCTCTTTTTTCTTCAGAATTCCACTATTTTGATCAAAAATTTGTCCATTTTGTTTGCAAAATGCCCCTTTTTGGTAGAAATTCAATTTTTTCTATTAAAAATTCAAGAATCTGGCTCAAGAGACATTCTTTCTGGTTTACAATCTTGTTAAGTTGAAAATCCATAAATACGTACGTACGGATTGAAAATTCAATTGGTTTGTAGAAATTTGATTAAAAATAAATAAAGTGCTCGATAAATTGCTCTTCTGATAAAAATAAATATTTTTGGCTTACAAATTGAACTGTTTTGTAGAAAACTCATATTTTCGGTCCTAAAAAATTGTTTTGTACATAACTCGTTTTTTGGAATGGGAATTTTACAATTTCGGTAAAATTTGTTTCTTTCTTGAGTTTGAAATCTTTTCGGCTTTTGTTCGTCAAGAATTCAAGGATTCGGTTGAAATTTAACCTCCTTCCGGAAATAAAAATTTGCATGTTGAAATTTCCCGCCTTTTTATGTAGAAAATTTCGCTCTCTTTGAAAAAATGTCATCTCTCCATCTTAAAATTTAACAATATTATTGAAAAATCACATCCTTCTTAGTTTGAAATCTTTTTTGGTTTAATGTTTTACTCATTGTTAAAGATTCAACTATTTTGCTGAAGAGAACCTTTCTTGTCAAATATTCATGTTTTCAGGTTAATAATTCGTCTGATTTACAGAGAATTCGTCTTCTCCGTCGGAAAATTCAACAATTTGTTTAAAAATTAGTCCTATTTTTCAAAATCCATATTCGCCTCTTAAAAAGTCAACTACTTTTGTAGAAAATTCCTATCTTTTGATATTAATTTGATCTATTGAGTTACAATCAACAGTTCTGTTGGAAAGAGTCATATTCGATTCAGTTGGAAATTCGAGTGTTTTTCGAATAACTCATCAGCTTCAAAATTCACCAATCCGGTGAACCTTTTTCATTTTTCTTGACTAAAGAATCTGTTTTGGTTAAAAATTCATTCAATTTGTTGTAAATACAAAGATTTTTATGAAATTTATTTATTCTCTTGAAAAGAATGTTTTCTCATGAAATCAACGGTTTTGTAAAGAATTGGTTGTTTTTGGTGAAAAGTTCGACAAATTGCTTGAAATAAGTGTTGTTCTTGACCAAAAAATCTGTCTTGTTTGAAAATTCATCTCTTTTCCTTATTTTTCTGATATCAATTACCTAAAATCTCTTTCGAGGTAAGCGTAACTCGTAAAGAGCTATGATAGGTAGTGTTTAATACTGAAAAGAGCACCAGTCTCCTGCCAACATTTATGTTGACAGCACGCAGTATTCCCAAGCGGTCACACACTTGTTCTGTTCAACATTTTCTTTCGAGTTTAATCCCTTCTGATAGAATAAAATTTCATCAATTTTAGTTAGAACTGCAACTCTTCGGTTAATAATGAATCTGGTTTGGTAGAAAATTACACTATTTTCTCAAAAATTATTTTGTTCTTGATCATTATTTCTCTAACTGAAAATTCAATAAGACAGTTTTTGATTGATGAATTGATCTTTTCCAGTTGAAATTCGTATTATTTGGTTGAAAGTTGATGCATTTTGTTGGAAATTATTTCTTGTTATTGATTGAACATTAATTTTTTCCGCTTGAAAATCCCACAGTTTGGTTGAAATTCCGTTTCTCTCTTAAC
The DNA here is from genome assembly GCA_011762715.2 of Neuroterus valhalla. Classification (NCBI taxonomy): domain Eukaryota; kingdom Metazoa; phylum Arthropoda; class Insecta; order Hymenoptera; family Cynipidae; genus Neuroterus; species Neuroterus valhalla. The sequence continues at coordinate 154,903 of WSXT02000006.1, forward strand.
TGAGGAATCTTTCATGTACTTGAAAATCAAATAGAAATCTACATCATAAAATTGGAAAATAGTTGTATTGTTAGTAATTAGTATTATTTTCCCTAAATCTGGAAAAAATGGTACAATATCCACGAAGCGTCGACATATATTTAACAACAAAGAGCTTTATTTATTCACTCCTACCAAGTTGATAAATATTAATAATTGTGTATGGTAAAAATTCCCATCTGGAGCCCAGCTAAAATAGCGTTCCAGATCTAGTCCGGCCTCTTTCATTTTTCCCAAAAAGCCCTCGATAAGAACTTGGTAAAACCATCCAGGGCCCCACCAAATCCCGATCTCAATTTCAACTTTTGGGATTGACCTGAAAAGTCTCCCCGTGTAAAATTTTTCAATTAAAGAGGGAATAAAGAAGTGAATTTTCTTCCTCTGCATTTGGGGGAATGTGGAATTTGTAGATTGTGACGTGTCGTTGGAGATTTGGGGACGGATCGAGTGCAATATGGGGAAAAGAAGAAACTTGTACGGACAGCGCACTTTTCAATGGAAGTTATGACCGATAAGGGAGACAAGCAAGGTCCCGGTCCTGAGGGAATCGCGGTAACGTATTAGGCCGACTTTTCGGGATCTCGCGAGGCATTATGTTATATGGGTATAAATAACCGAACAGGAGCAATAATACGTAATAATATATCAGTCGGGATTTTAGTGCTGTAGCTAGGTCGCTCGGCCCAACGGTCGTAATTCATCGCGGAACCCGGCTCGCCCTACAACTACTCATGTACTCTAGCTATCAGAGTATCATACGCTGTATGTTACATCTTCGCGGGACGGGCGCTAAAAGTACCTTCTACTCCACGTCACTCGGATTCTCCACTCATACGTGGCGCTCCATCTAAGAAGAGCCTTGCTCTTCAATTATTGCTCCCAATTCTCTTAATCGACCACTAAGGGAATGTCCATAAATTACGTAACGCTGAAATCTCAAAATTTCGCGACTTGTCTGTCTGTTCATAACGCTACCGTAACCATTTTACTCTTTCCTGTATGTAACGTAACGTAACGCATGTTAGAAAAGTAGAAAATCGGTCAAAAAATATATAACTAGAGGGAACCTGTGAAGGACACAAAACATCGCGAAACCGCGGCCGCAAGTCGAATCCAAACTCGACTCCAATGGAAGCCAGTAACAGCAGTTAAATTATAAACAAGCGGCAACGTCTGCAGATTCGCTTTTCTATTTTTATGAGAAAAATAATATAATGTAATATGACATTATTTATAAAATTATAAATGAATGAATAGGTATCAGGTAACGGCGGAGAATAAGCTTGAGCCGAGTTGAGCAGACACGCAATGCCCACTTGCCCAGTAATGTTATAAATCTCTCACTTTCATTTTTGAAAAATGTTACGTCACATTTTGAAAATTCCTCTCTCTCATTCAGTAACGCTACCATATTAAACTTTTGTAGTTAGTCTGTCTAATATAGCGTTACGTGATTCACGTGCCTGATTTTTTGAAAAGTGAGAGCAATTGGAAAAATCTGTACATAATAGCATTACAAAAATACACTTTCAACCGTTTTTCAAAAAACTGCACCGTTTCCATTATTTTTAAAAATAATGATTTTTGATGCTTTTAAGAGAAAAATCAATAACTTACGACTCGTTTGCAATAATCAGATGAAATTTGGTATGACAGTTGTAAAGAGTTTTCTCTTTCCAATAAGAATTTTTTCTAAATTAAATTTGCAAAATTTTAATTTTTTCATAACAATTATTTTTTAAAAATCGATTATTTATAACTTCTAGGCTTTCGATCGTAGTGAAATTTTAACAAAATGTAGTATGAACACTTTATTCCGTTCTCGAAGAAGAAAAAATTGGTAATTCTCACTCTGACAGTATTAAAAAAAGTTTTTGTCGCGGGCGCCGCGTAACAATTGTCGCCTCGAACGGCACTCATACGAAAGGTTTTCGATGCACAGATATTCCAAATAAGTGAATTTGTTTTTAAAAATTGTTTATAACAATGAAAAATGTTGTTTCATGGAAGCCTCATGTGTAATATTCTTGTTCTTCAGATGAAAATAAATGATTCTACAGAAAAGAAAAATTTTCTATACACAGATATGCCAAATAAGTGAATTTGTTAAAAAAAATTGTTTTTAACAATGACAAATGTTGTTTCAATGAACTCCAATGTGTAATATTCTTGTTCTTCAGATGAAAATAAATGATTCCCAAGAAAAGAAAAATTTTCAATGCCCAGATATGCCAAATAAGTGAATTTGTTTTTCAAAATCGTTCATAACGATGACAAATAATGTTTTATGGAACTCTCATATATAAGGTTCTTGTTCTTCAGATAAGATAATTATTCGACAGAAAAGAAAATTTTCCAAAGTATAGATATGCCAAATAAGTGAATTTCTTTATAAAAATTGTTTGAACTATTAACTATTATTGTTATTTGGAGCTTTTTCACAATCGAAAATTGATTCTCTATATTTTAAGAACAAATTTCTTCTAATCAATACATTCGAAATCCGAAAATGCAACAGTTAACAGTTACATCCATTAATTTGTTTATAACAATTAACAAAATGCAGGATATTTATCTACAAGCTACATTTTTATTCAATGAAGGAACTTTACTAATTCTACACCTTTGTAAAGAAATATTGATGAATGGGACTAAGTAAATATCGCAAATATAACCAATTGCAAATTCTAAGTTGAATAACATATATAGTCAAACAACAAATCCAAACAACGTGCAACTCTACTTTGAAGGGCGATGCTTCATGAGTATTTAAAAGAAAAAAGCTCTGATCCGTTGAAAATTGAGGTGTCGGCTGATTTTCGTCCCAAAAAAGTGTTTTTTTCTTTCACTGACACGCGACAAAAACTTTTTTTTCAATACTGTCAGAGTAAGAATTACCAATTTTTTCTTTTGTGAGAACGGATTAAAGTATTCAAACTACATTGTTTCGAAATTTCACCACGATCGGAGGCCTGGAAATTATAAATAATCGAATTTGTTTAAATAATTGTATAAAAAATTATAATTTCGCAAATTTAATTTAGAAGAAATTCTTATTAGAAAGAGAAAGCACTTTGCAACTCTCATACTAAATTTCATCCGATTATTGCAAACGAGTCGTGAGTTATTGATTTTTCTATTAAAAGTTGCAAAAATAATTATTTCAAAAATAATGGAAACCGTGCAATTTTTTGAAAAACGGCTTTAAGTGTATTTTTGTAAATATGTACAGATTTTTCCAATTGTTGTCATTTTTTAAAATATCACAAAAATTTCATGGGCACAGTTGATGTGGCCTGACTCATTTTCTTTTCTGACTGGAAAATAATCAAGGGTTGGTCACTGATCTTTGATTTTCATAACATTTTTGAACACTTTTTATGTTCATACCACAAGGCAGAAATTCTCACGGGGTATAGGCCAGTCTGTAGAGGAAAAAAATTTGACAATACATGCAATGTTTTCAAAACTTTGCAGTTAAGTAAAACGTATTTCCTTAATGAATAATGTTGATTTGCAACCCCGTCAGAGGTCAGGAACATGTATATTTCTCAAAAAATGGCATTTTATTGAATAGACGCTCGAAAATCAACAAATATAAAGAACTGCAAGTAGCGTACAAACAATGGGGTTGCAAATCTTGCGTTTAGTTCTAAACAATAATTTAAATCATTATGCAAGTTTGCAACTTTATTATAATTTTTTCCTAAAAGTTATTACCAAAACTTTAATTAATCCATAAACAAACATGTTCCGGACCTTCAAATTGGTTGCAATTTCCAATTTCCTATGGAGGACTAAATTCAATGTACTATTCCATTTGCAAAAATATTTAATTTTTTCTCGAGCGTCTATTCACTAAAATGTCATTTTCTAAGAAATATACATGTTCCTGACCTCTGACGGGGTTGCAAATCGACATTGTTCATTAAGGAAGTACGTTTTATGTAACTGCAAAGTTTTAAAAACATTCCATTTAATGTCAAATTTCGCCTTTAATGCAGCCCTGCTGACTGGGCTAGTAAGCATAACTCTATGATTGGTTGGGCTGAGTATTAAGGAAGGCACCAGTCTCCTGCCAACATTTCTACCAACGGGACGCGATATTCCGGTATTCTATTCTAATAAATTCAGTGATTATAAAAGACATATATCAGTATTGAAGATTATTTTTCATTCGTGAATAAGGGCATTGATCGGGGATACGGGAGCAGGAATTATTTCCTTTTTCTGATTTTACCCCCATTATCGTTATTTACCGGTTAATTACCTATGTCTTCTTCTTGTACTCGGGCGGTCTTGTGTGTTCCACAAAGCTCTCGCAGACAAGAACTCAACGACTCTCTTTCATTAGACTTGCGGCTCGGTAAATTTCGTGTAATTTATCGCGTGACGTCTCTATAGCATCATAAAAAGGAATAAGGAGGGTAGGTGCCGACTGCACCGGGAAAATACGGTTTCAACAATTGCGAATGACTTATCAGGGAAACAGCAACGAGGCTAGAAAAACGCGCACCAACATAATCTCTATTGTTATTTGCTGTCATGTAAGGGAAAAAACAATGTAAAACATTGCACCTTGTTTCTGGTTCAACAAAATGCCTACACGGAAAGAAATAGTATGGTTGTAGCATCCATAGCAGTTTTGATGCGCGCAATATTGATGTGACACGCATGAAAATGGGTATGGGAACGTTTCGTTGGGTTGCTATTTCAAAACGAAATGGATGCCTGAACCATACCTGCTAGGTAACCTAGGTATGGTTGTCTCAACCACAGATGTGGGTGCTTCATCTATTAGGAGGTCAAAATTCGAATTTTCGTGCACAGCGCCCTCTATGCAAGCTTCCCTCAAGCCACATTAGCGTCAGTTACATTTCGGTCATCAACAGAACATTATCGTTTTGTTTTTTGTGAAGTGGAAGTTGATGAAGTTTGTGAGTGAGGT
>WSXT02000006.1:176686-192797 GCA_011762715.2 Neuroterus valhalla
GGGCTTCACTTACAAAAAAGCCGCGATACGTATCTAATGAAATTCGATTATCTATTTAATGGTTCTAATGCGATCTCCATTCGAGTTTCATATTTCAGGCCTTCCCCTTGTAAGAAATGTAATTGTCACACATGAAATGTTTATTGTCAAATAAATGTAAAAAAATATTTAGACTTTTTATTTTCCTGCAAACAGAGTGATTTAGTTTCGAAGATATTTCAACTTGTCGAAATAGTATATCTGGAAAACATTTCGCAAAAAGACATTTGCTTTTTAAGTAAGTCAACATAACTTACAAAATGCATTTTGAAGATTGTTTTTCTAATAATAAGATATTGTGTTTCTTTGCTTTTGAAACAGTAATTGTTTTTCATTGTCCCATAAAATATTTATTACTTTGTTCGCATTTCAGGTCAGATTATGTAAATGTGTTGCAAAAAGGTCGTTTTTTAATTACATATTATAATTTATGAATAAAAATTAGTTTATCATGTTGAAAATATGGTATTCCGTTGAGAATTTGTCCTTTTTTGGTCGAAAATTATCTTTTTCAACTAAAAATTCAACTTTTTCATCCTTTGTTTAAATATACTTTCTTCAGTTAAATTCAGCTTCATGGTAGAAGATTCATTTATTCTGTTGAAAATTCGTCTGCTTAGTTGAAATATCTTTTTTCTTGTCTCGAAAGTAATTTATTTGGTCGAAAAATTATCCGGTTTGGTTGAAGTTTCTACTATTTTTTTTGAAATTATCCTTTTTTGCTTGGATATCAATTTCCTTCCTTTTATCTCATTCAGTTATTTCTAGTCTTATTCTTCAGTTTCCCACAGTCTTTTCTTTCATTTTTTATCGAGTCCTTCTTATTTTTTATCTAAAATTATAATCTATTTTGTTCGCAATATCTGTTGTTACATTTTACGTTTCAAATTCAACAAAGATGATTTAAAAAGTTGTATAATGTTACAGTGTTGTAGATAGGGGGGGGGGGGTCAAGCCCCCCCTCCCCATCGGAGTTGGTAATACATGATTGGGGTTAGTCACGAAATAGGCGACTACCTTTTTTCATCTGATTGAACAATCTCTACCCCTCCCCCACCCCCCCATGACTCAGAGCTATCCACGCCACTGTTATGTTAAAAATTTGCCTTTTAATGAGGAAATCTATTTTATCATTTTGTTGTTAATTCAAGTTATAAAAAAATTAAATGCGAAAATGTTGATGATAACTTTAAAAAATCATTATTCCCGAGACATGATGGTTGAAAGCCGAATGGTCTTTGTTAGTACAGGATAGGGTGATACTCGTTTCACTCCTCAACTGGGAAGAGGGGTTCGAGATGTGATCATTTCCTCTCCTGTGACTGACACTGTTTTGTGATTGATCTCTCTCGTTTGATCAATTACTTTTCTGTGACCATTACCAATGCCGGTACCCCCCCCCCCACTCCTATTATCCCGCAAGGTGTTGAGGAAGTTCGAGTTGAGATTAATCATTTTTCGTGACCAATCACTCTTGTATAATAGTTAACTACATTGTTACCTCCACCCCCTCGAAATAGGGGAGAGGGTTCGGGGTTTAACTAATCACTCCGTTGTGACCAATCATTATCTTGTAAAGGGACAGTATGAAAACGTACTTAGAACCCACTTCCCCCTGGCAACTATAATAGAGGGGTCAAAGCGTGTGCAATTACTCTTTTGTGACCATCACTCTTCTACGAACGGTCAGTATACTTGTGAACCTTTCGGAACTTGGGAAGGGGGTTCCAGGTGTGACCAATCACTCCTCTTTGACCAATCATTATTTCGTGAATGGACAGTATACTAATCAACTTAAGCCCACGCCCCTCCTGCTAACTAAAATAGGGGGTTCAAGGTGAGTCCAATCACTCTTCTCTGACAAATCATTATTTTGTGAATAGGTAGTATACTAATAAACTTGAACCCCCGCCTCATGTTGCCAACTGACATAGGGGTTTCAAGGTGTGTCCAATTACTCTTTGGTCACCAATCATCCTCCAGTGAATGGTCAGAATAATTGTTAACTCCCTCCTCAGAACCGGGAAAGGGGTTTCGAGGTGGGACCAATTACTCCTCTCAGACCAATCATTATTTTGTGAAGAGACAGTATACTAATGAACTTGAGCCCTGCCCCTGCTGCTAAGTAGAATAGGGGTTTCAAGGTGTGTCCGATCACTCTTTTATCACTAATCATTCTTCAGTAAACGGTCAGCATACTTGTGAACTCCTTTTTTGGATCTGGGAGAAGAGGTTTGAGGTGTAACTAATTACTCCGTTGTGACCAATCATTATCTTGTAAAGGGACAGTATGAAAACGTACTTTGAACCTACCTCCCCCTGGCAACTATAATAGAGGGTTCAAAGCGTATGCAATTACTCTTTTGTGATCATCACTTTTCTACGAACGGTCAGTATACTTGTGAACCTTTCGGAACTTGGGAAGGGGGTTCGAGGTGTGACCAATCACTCCTCCGTGACCAATCATTATTTTGTGAACGGACAGTGTACTAATAAACTCGAGCCCCCGCCTCTCCTGCTAGCTAGAATAGGGGGTTCAAGGTGAGTCCAATCACTCTTCTTTGACCAATCATTATTTTGTGAATAGGTAGTATACTAATAAACTTGAACCCCCGCCTCATATTGCCAACTGCCATAGGGGTTTCAAGGTGTGTCTAATCACTCTTTGGTCACCGATTATCCTTCAGTAAATGGTCAGCATACTTGTGAACTCTCTCCTTGGAACTGGGAGAAGAGGTTTGAGGTGTAACCAATCACTCCGTTGTGACCAATCATTATCTTGTAAAGGGACAGTATCAAAACGTACTTCGAACCCACTTCCATATGGCAACTAAAATAGGGGGTTCAAAGCGTGTCCAATCACTCTTTTGTGACCATCACTCTTCTGTGAACGGTCAGCATATTCGTGAACTCCTCTCTCCGGAACCCGGAAAGGGGTTTCGAGATGGGACCCATTACTTCTCTGTGGCCAATCATTTTTTTATAAACAGACAGTATACTATTCAACTTGAACCCCCCACTCATCTTGCCAACTGCAATAGGGGTTCCAAGGTGTGTTCAATCACCCTTTTATCTATAATCATCCTTCAGTAAACGGTCAGCATACTTGTGAACTCCGTCCTCGGAACCCGGGACGGAGAATCGAGGTGTGACCAATCACTCCTCTGTGTCCAATCATCATTTTGTGAACGGACAGTATAATAATGAACTTAAATCTCCACTTCCTCCTGCGAAATGCAATAAGGGGTTTAAGATGTGTCCAATACCTCTTTTTTTACCAAAGATTCTTCAGTGAAAGGTCAGTATACTTGTGAACTCCCTCCTCGGAACTGGGAGAGAGGGTTTGAGATGTAACCAATAACTCCGTTGTGACCAATCATTATTTTGTAAATGGACAGTATACAATTGTACTTTGACCCCTACCGCCTTCTGCCAACTGTAATAGGGGGTTCAAGGCGTGTTCAACTCTTTTGTGAACATCACTCTTCTGTGAATGGTCAGTATACTTGTAAACCATCTCTTAGGTGATAGAAAATGAAGTTCAAGGTGTAAACAGATATTTTGTGACCAATGATATTTCGTTGATGGACAGTACACTAATATACTTTAATTCGCACCTCCTCTTGCGAACTGTAAGGAGGGGTTAGAGGTGTGTTTAATTACTCTTTTGTGACTATCTCTTTTCTGGCATCAACTACTATGCTGGTTCCATTCAAAAACGCATCTATCCTTCCTAACTCGACATTTTGAACCGCAATATTTTAAAAAAAAATTAATAAAAGTATGAGTACTAGAACGCAAAATGGCAGCGTAATCTTGAAAAAATTGAAGCTGCTAGTGATCCAGCTGTGAGTAATTCCGGTCACATTTATGTTTTATAACTTTCCATCATCCATAAAAATGAACAGATAGATTTCTAGAATTGAAGAAGTCATATATGACAAAACAATCCGATTAATAAAGCGCACTTTTTGGGATAGTCCCTTACTAAGATACGAGAAAATTTTGCTGCTAGTATAGTTGAATAACTTCCGATATGTGTATGGGAAATCCACAGTCGATTTTTTTTTATAGTGTATCAGTAAAGAAAAGTGAATCACTTGAATGTGCATAGTGTCAAGAAATGAGCTCGCAAAGAGTCCTGGATGATAAATTTAGGCAAGATGGCAATTTTTCGCAACGCATACCTATGCTAATCTTTTTATCGTGGCTGCCGAGAGACGTTTAGATTGCAGGGCATCTCACGTCGCGAGGAATAAAGAGGACATTCGTGTTAACCAGAGGGTTACGCGATGTCCGATTACTGACGTCGTATACACCCATCATGGTAGTCGCAACTTGCATGCAAAGGATGTCGTCGAGGCATCGAGTTGGGGTAAAAGCGTTTATAATGTTTCGCGAACAGACGATAAGAGTTCAGGTATTGGTAGAAGGTCCAACTCAACACAACAGATCGACCCTTATATCCTCCACTCTTGTTTCATTCGAAATTCATCAGCGAATTTGAAACCAGTCCTAATTAACAAAAATTGTCGGACAGAAGACGAAGAGAGGAAGTACTAGCACTGAGATAGTCCGAGTTAGGAATGCTGACTTTAAATGGTAAGTAGTTGGTGGAAGTAAAAGATTATGATGATTTTTGAAAGACACAGAAGAGGATACGTAAGGCACTCCTGTTGTGAGTAACGAAAAAAATATTAATATCAATATTATTGCATATTGATCGACATACTAACTGATATGTTCATGACAGTAACTAAAGGAAGTATCTGAGAAGTCTGGAGTGGATTTATATCAGGGAGATTATGCGCAGATCAGGTATTAGGCTCGAGATGGGAAGGGAAACTTGTTGCACTGTTTGTGGATTTTAGAGCAGTTTTTGACTCCGTGAATAGAAGTGTCTTTTGGGAGGTGATAAAAGAAAGAAGGATAGATGACATACATACTTACATACATACATACTTTTAATACGTGTTCCCACGTTTCCACTTCTTAACCATACACCCTACATAGTTTCTCCTGTTTTTCTATGCAGAATATACATTCTCTCATTCCCTCCTCCATTCTAAATCGGATCATCATATTCCACTTATTTTCTTTTTTTCATTTTTTTCAGATACTCTGGTAACCTAACCCACATAATCATTTTGTATTACTTATTGTACTTTGATTCCATAACTTTTCTCCACCTTTCCTCTCCATGTCTTACTGTCATCTCTAGCTCTATTTCCTGCCATTCAACCCACCCTTCTTGCATGCCCTGTTCTCCCCTCATTTTATCTCTCTCTCTAACTCCCACCTCAAACTTTCTGAATTAACTCTTTTCTCTCTATTTCTAATCTCCCTTAGACAGGTCTGCGCAATTTTTCTCCCCTATCCAACTTCCCTTAAAACTCCCACGCCCTTTCTATTTGCCTCACTGTCATTTTCTCGCTTCCCAGTTTCTTTCTTAACATATACCTTGGGCAGCTCCAACTCACCCCCATCAACACATCAAAAATATTCCGTGGAGACTTCAACTCTCTTTTGTTCCTCCCATCCCCAAATTTCCACTCCATTGCGCATAACTGCCCAGACCAGCACATCAAACATCCATACTCTCATCCTCCACTCTTCCTTAAATCTTCTCTTCCCTATACCCCACACTTGACCCGTTATTTTACTGGCGCATTATTTCACATCATCTGCATATGCTAAAGAGTAAATATTACTGGTGCCTAGAATCGTGCCTCCCATCCCTTTCTCTACTAGCTTTTCCTCCAGGTCTGCCACCAGAATACTAAAAAATAGAGGGCTCAACGAACAACCTTGCCTTAGCCCTTTTCCTGTCCAGAATTCTTCACCTTTCTGATTTCCTATCTTCCTCGCACTCGGATGGGATAATTGTAAGAAGATTTAAAGTGGGAAAAGTGAGGGTAGCGATAGTTTGCATTTATAGAAGAAGAGGAGGGGTGGGAAGTTATGAGAAATCGGATCAAGGAAAAAGAGGAAGGGCTAGCTTTGATTGGGGAGGACCTGAATGCCTGGACAGGGAATCATGGGGGAGAAGTATGGGATTGACAGAATAATGTTTTCATAAGGAACTCGAAGCATAGGGAAATAGATCTGGAGGGAAGGGTACTGCTCAAACTGATAGGTGAGACGGGACGGTTTATCTGCAATGGCAATTCAATAGGTGATGAGGATGGCGAACAACCGTTTATAGGTAGAGGGAAAACTGTAATTGACTATATCCTGACAGAAGATAGAATAAGGAGGTGATGGTGGGAATGGAAGTTGGTAATGAGACAGGCGCTGAGAGGAAGGTGAATATAGGCCGTTGGGAGGAAGATAAGTCGAGAGAATTCACCGGAAAAATGAAGGAGCAGAATTGGAGGGGAATAGAGGGGGAAGGAGTGGACAAAACATTAGAAAGAATAAAAGCAGCGATTGAGGAGGTGAGAGGAGAGGTGAGATCCAAAAAAGGGGAAGAAAGGGTGGAAGAAGGATGTTGGGACGATGAGTGTAAGGATGGTAAAGAGAAAAAAAAGGAATGCATAAGTATATGGAGGAGAGTAGAAATTGACAAGAGGGAGTTTAATAATATAAACGAGAATATGAGAAAATGTTGAACGACAAAAAGGATAAAGAGAAGAAAAGATACATGAAAGAGGTAAAGGGAGCAGTGAAGGAAGGCAGAGAGTGGGAGGTGATAAATAGGAAAAGAGGAAAAAGAAAAGGCGTGAATGAAGAGATAAAAATGAAAAAGTTGACAAGATACTTCACAGGGTTTGCTGGGAGGGGAGGAACAGAGGATTGGGCATAAAGAGAGAGAAGTGACAGAGGGAGAAAGGGAAGATGGCGTATGGAACGGTCGGTCTGAAATAAAGCTCACCATTATCAGTGAAATTCTGAACTCTACAATAACATTTAAAGTGCCCAATTGTGTTGGATTATTCAGTTGAACGATGGAATAATGTGACATAACTTTCCTTCATGGGTGTGGTGATGATAAGGTGGATTTCTATTTGGAAAGAAATTTTCACCATGTGATGAGAAACTTGTGTGGCGTAGCTGATTGATTTGATATAGTAATGTTTTCCATTCTGATCATATATTATGGGCGAGTAAATTAAGGTTGAAATTAGAATTACTTATTGTTCTCTGTGATTGAATCTTGCATAAAAATTTTTTCCTGGTTTAATCAATCCATAGTGGGTGCAAGAATGTATTTGTACATTCACAGCTTGATTCCATGAGCGTAATATTGACTTGTGTCTCCTGATTTCTAAGTGTGATAAGAACCCAAGAAGCAGCTGTGAATAAACTACCAAAACAAATAACATTGTTCTTGTTTGATACCACTTTTGCCTAACCTGTACGAGCTTCATTTACTAACCTATGTGAAAATATTTTTCTTCAAAATAAGTAATGATAATCAAACTCCTGCTTCATCTGCGAATGGAAAACAACGAAAATGTCGATTTTGTCCTAGTGCAGTAATAAATGACTATACCACATGCCAATTATGTGGAGCATTCTATCACCCAGGATGTGCAAAACTTGCAAAGTAATTGCCTAATGGAGGCTATTCAAAATGCTGTAAGACATCACGATCAAATTCAGCGACACCTGGACCAGTCATCACTGTGGAAACACCAGACACTATGTTTGCAAATCTAAGGCTGGCTAGACAAGAAGATTTTAAACCAGTTGAGCAATCTGTGGATTCTTTACTGCACGTATCGATATGTTTGATGTGGCACTATCTCAAACAAACGACCGGATAAATAGTTTGCAAGAAAATCAGAATAAAACAAACAATGATGTTCAAACAATAAATACCCAATGTGATACCATACGTAATGATGTTCACTTTTTGAGGGAGGATTTCACAGATATGCGTGCTCAAATGAATCGTGGGGAAAACTCAACAGCAATGACGGATGTTATAAGGGAAACAAATCAATGCTCAATTAGACAAAAGAATCTAATTCTTTATGGTTCCGCCGAGTTTTCAAATGAAGGAACTGGTAAGAAGTTTGATTTTGAAAAAGTTGAAAATTTTTGAAAAAATACTATCCCCTCCTGAATATGAATGAAATAAAATTCATCGGAATTGGAAAATATTCTAAGGCTGCAGAAGTTCCCAGGCCTCTAAAATGTATTTTTCCAACGGAGATGATATCAACATCAATTTTACGGGCATATCTGAGGGATTGCAAGGATCAACCAAATGCGATGATTCAAGAGGAAATAAACATGTCGCATGACAGAACACCATTACTGCAACAGGACTACCGAGAGCTCAGGAAAATGTTGAACAATCGAATTGCGAATGAAAGAAGAGAAATTCGAATAGCATATCGAAACGGATGTCCGAAGATAGTGAAGAAATCTCTCCATCTTCATCTTCTCATGTGTATGATTTTGACATAATTGCATTAACTGAAACCTGGTTGAATCAAAATGTGCATAATGCTGAATTTTTAGATCCTTATCACTTTATTGTGTATCGCTCTGATCGAGTTGCAAAGAGAGGAGGGGGAGTTTTATTTGCAGTCAAAACATGTTCTATATCTGTAAAAATAAATATCGATTATATAAAGGCCTCAATTCCAGAAATAGATATTGAGTGTATTAAAGTAACTATCAAGGGAGTAGTCACATTTTTATTGGTAATATATATGCCACCTTGCATAGCAGATACAAAATATGAAATTCCTTTTTGATATGCCTATGGATCAGCGTCAATTATTAGGACACAAAATCAATATGATAGGTGATTTTAATGTGCCGAAATTTTTGTCACATTTTTAAAATAAAATCACTGATAATACATCTCAACTATTTATACCGCTAATGGATCATTATGAACTAAAGCAGTATAAAAATATCTTAAACAATAATTCCAGATGTCTAGACCTCGTACTAGAAAATATGCATATAAACATATCCAGGTCCATTACACCGATTTTAAAAGAGGATAGACATCACCCAGCTTTGTTCTCACAAGTAACCCTAAAAGAAATCAGTTCTACATTACGTAACTTTACTCCACATTTCCCATTACCTAATTATAATTTAAAAAAATGTGACTTCTCCAAACTGGATGTTGGAATGTTGGATATAGATTGGTTTCCAATTTACAAATGTAATGATCCACATAATGCTTGTGACTGTCTGTATGATATCTTATACACAGTTTTTGCCAAGTATGTTCCAAGATATTCGAAAATTACAAATACTAAATTCACTTGCTGGTACACAAAAAATATAATACGAGATCTTTCATTTAAAGAAAAGCTACATAAGAATTATAATAAAAATATAAATCCAAAACGTTCTACGCAAATATCAAATTATCAGAGCAAACACTGATCAGTAAATAAAAACGGCATACAAAAATTATATGTTCAAAATTGAAAATGATCTGACAGCTAACCCTTCGGCTTTATGGACTTATGTCAATGATAGAAAAAAAATCGTCAAGAATGCCAGACACATTATCCTATCTTGATTCTCAGTTCGAAGATCAACAGCAAATTGTCGATGTTTTTGCAAAATATTTTGAAAGCGTCTTTCGACCACCTCGCGGTATTTATAATCAAGACTTATCGCGAAATAATATACCACTAATTGGCGATAAATTGCACTTCTCCACTAGTGAAGTACTCAAAGCATTAAAATCACTTCGCCCAAAGAGGACTGCGGAAACTGATTGTGTTCCAAACTTCATACTGAAGGATTGTGCTATGATTTTTGTCACGCCTCTAACATCAATATTTATTCACGCACTCTACTGTGGAGAGTTCCCAATAAACTGGAAGGCTGTTCGGGTGTCCCCATAGTCAAAAACATAGGTCTACCACGCAAATTACTTGCTCTTTTGAAATCATACATTAGTGATGGACCAAACTATGTGCAGTATGTTGGATACTCATCAGAAGCAGATCATCAGAAATCTGGAGTCCCACAAGGATCAAACTTAGGTCCACTCTTACTTATAATATACATGAATGATGTCAATCAAGTACTATCGGACTATTACCTCCTTTATGATGACGATTCCGAAATTTTCATGCCAATATCAAGACTTGAAGATTGCCATGCATTGAATGATGATATAATGAACTTTTATGAATAGCTTGAAGATAACTATCTTAAATTGAATTTATCCGAATGTTGCGTAATATCTTTCCAGCGTGAAGGAAATCTGATAATACATGACTATATATGTAATAATATAAGCCTAAAAATGGGTTTCTATCGTTCATGATCTTGGAATCATATTTGATGTAAGACTACCATTAGAAGATCAGCTGAGTGCGTTGGTGATAAGTGCGAATCGAACCTTGGGATTTTTGATGCGAACATGTAGAAATTTTAACTCAGTAACAACAATAAAAATACTATTCAACTCTATAGTTCGCTCAAAGTTAGCATATGCATCAATAGTTTGGTCTCCAATGTATATGAAGCAAAAGAATGTTATAGAAGAATGTCAAAAAAGATTTTTAAAATTCATAGCTTATAAAGAGGATGGATACTACCTACCTCCGGGATATGACTATGGTCAGTTATTGCGTGGATTTAATGTATGGTCTTTGGAAGATAGAAGAACATTAGCGTCTATACTATTTCTTTCTAAGATAATTCAATTTTATATTGATTGTCCATACTTGCTTTCTATACTTCCATTCTCTGTACCTTAATATCAAACGAGACTGCAAACACTTTTCTATCTTCCCATGCCTTCATCGAATTCAGAAATGAGAACGCCTCTCTATCAGATGTGTAACAATATAAACCAAATGTACACGAATACTCTTGATTTCGATCCTTTAACGTATCACTGTTAGATTTCACGCAAAAAGCCGAAGAATGTATATAAGGAGAGTAAGAACGATTGGATTTACCTAGCATACGCTTGAAATATACGGAGCATTTTTATTTGTACATGTAGCCCTGTAAATGGTCTTGGACTGTAGGGCTTAGGATTTTAAATAAATAAAAAAATAAATAAAAAAAGAAGGGAATGAAATTCGCCGAGAAGAGGTGAATGAGGCGATTGATAGGCTGAAAAAGAATAAAGCAACAGGTGAGGGTGGCATGGAAAATGGAGCGCTGAAGTATGGGGGGGGGGGAGGGAGAAAAGATATATGGAGAGTATGCAATAGAGTATGGGGAGGTGCAGGATGGCCGAAGGGATGGAGGACGGGACTAGTGGTACCGTTGTTAAAGAGAGGAGAGGGTAAGAAGGTAGAGGATTATAGAGGAATTACACTCCTGTCGGCAAGATACAGAATATATCCAGAAGTACTTAGGAAAAGGTTAGAAGGGCAGGTGGAAGGAAGGGGAAGTATTCCACACAACCAGACGGGATCCAGGAAGAGAATGGAGACAACGGATAATATTTACATCCTAAACTACTTAGTGAATAGGAATCTGGGGCGAAAGACAGGGAAACTGGTGGCGCTGTTCATAGATTTCAAAGCAGCGCACAGTGGTCCGGCGACCCGATTTTCTGGTCAAAACTCAAGAACTCAAACAGAAAAAGTACGATTTTGATGAAATTTATACTGTTGAACTTTTCTGGGTCGCTGTTTCCGAAAATGAAATAAAAATTACAAAATTCAAAATGGCGGACTCAAAATAGCGGTCATTTTTCAAATAGCGGATCCAAAATGTCGGATATTCTCCGCAAAAGTGTTGCGATTTCGCTGAAATTCATATTATCAAGGTTCTTTGGGTCTCTACTTCTGGAAATAGAATCGGAATAGCAAAATCCAAAATGGCGGATCCAAAATGGCGGAAATCCTTCGCGAAAAGTGTTGCAATTTTGCTGAAATTCATATTATCAAGGTTTTTTTTGGGTTTCTTATTCCGGAAATACAATCGACATTGCAAAATCCAGAATGACAGATCAAAAATGGCGGCCATTCTTTGCGAAAAGTATTAGGATTCCGCTGAAATTCATATTATCAAGGTTTTTTGTGTCGCTGATTCAGGGGTTGAAATCGAAATTGCAAAATTCAAAATGGAAGATCCAAAATGGCGGAATTTTTCGAGAAAAGTGTTGCAATGCTGCTGAAAATCATTTTACAACGGTTTTTGGGTCATTGCTTTCAAAAAAACGCCGAGCCGTATTCCCGTCGTTAGAGTTGCCCATGCCTTGCTTCGGGCGATCAACAAGAGGGTTTAATTCATCTTTAAGAGCTTTTTGAATTATACTTTCCCTTTTCTTCAAAGCATTCTTAACTTCTTCGCCACGGGATCATGGATGGCACTGAAAATCTGCCTTCTTGTCCAACAAAAAACTTCCCTCTTGAATCCTAGATACAAAAAATTATTATCACCAAAAAATGTTTTTCATCGTTTCCTTACAATTATTGATTAGCATTAATTGGTTTCTCGAAGATATTCACTGCAGAAATTCAAATGAAATAAAAAATTAATATCGTGTACATAATAGATGAATTTTTAGCACTTTTCAGGTATATACACAGAAAAAAACAGTTTCCATCACCCCCACGGCGCTAATTCCCCAACACGTGCTATATGATTAGCAGCAACCGGCTTCAAAGAATGCATATTTCCGACGAATGAGGTGAACTTGGGTGGGTGATGTTGACGGTTTTACAATCAGTATACTTTTCAACACTAGGAAGCGTTTAAAACCCCACAGGATCTCGAAGGATGAAAAATAAGTCTCTTTGAGAAGAAAGACAATTGAAGAAAAAAGGGGAATAAAAGACTCGTATTCCGTCATTAATATTGCGGCTAAAAATATAAAATAATGGTTGTTGTAGAATATTTTCGTAACGTACATATCTTCCGAAACAACTTTCTTTTTGGTTTGCTTTTTCTTATGGAAAATTACAAAAACTACACCATTTTTTGTTCGGCGCTCGAAATCGTGCACGTATAGGTTTCGCGCGAGTCTCGAAAATTGGCACTTCTGAGCGTTCACCATGGGTCAGGTGTTCAATGTAAACACGTGCTCTTTTGTTTTTTAAAACTCTAATTCTATCTATCGACAAATATAGAAAGCTTAACCTCGTACGCTAGCTTTCGATTTTGGGGGTTTTGGCCAGAAAATCGGGTCGCCGCGCCACTGTGCAGCATTCAATTGCTTGTTAGTTATGACAATGACCATGGATGTAACCATAGCTGAAGTTCCAAATGGATTTGAAAGAAAATAGGCTGAAGGAAGCAGTTCTGCACAAAGAGTTATCTCACTCATGTCCTCGTTAAATTTGGAACATTTCAAATAAAAATCCCCCATCAGGCACAAACGTCTTGAAAAGTCTCCCAATTATATTAGAGATTCGGAATTAGGGTTCCATGTTGCAAGAACTTCCATAATGTATCAAAGCAAAGGATGTATTTTGAATGTCATTAAGATAAGCTAAAGACAATACTATATATGAAATTAGCATATTATTTGAAATGGATAGGATTGATTAGCATAAAAATGCAATTTAAAAAATAAAATCTTCCCTAAAAATGTAACTTATGGGACTATGAGAGTCAATTAAATTTTGCGAAGAATTTAGTGCCTGATATCAGGACTATCGAAGGGGACAGATTTGGAAGCCGAACAGGTTTTGAGGCACTTTCCTTGAATGTTGGGATGTTTGGAGGTAATGAATCAAAGGGTTCTAAAGTCAGTGGGAAAGGTTCGTCGATCTTGGCGTCGCGACGTCTTTTGCTCCAGTTCGAGGTAGATTGGTGGTATTCTTGAAGCGACCTGTAGGACCATCACCGTCACATATAGCAATAGCAGCAGGGCAGTATATAGCAGATTCTCAGCCTCCGGGCAGAGAAGCCGCCCATGAATTTCGGCTAATGAGAACATTTGGAGATACGTCAGTTCCAGTATGCTAATGGCCATACAGATGCCGATACAATTTCAAGATGAATCTCTCTCTCATCTTTTCCTCTCTTTTCCTCTTCTTCTGTCTCTCCTCTACGGTCTCGACCGTCCCTATATTACGCCTGTCTACCGTATATCTGCCTTAACTATCCATTCCGTAGAGATCCCACACTGTAAACCTTATTCACATAATAAACAAATAAGAATTTCATCTAATTGTCATTGATATACTCGCGAAAAAAGACAAGCCCCCAGTACATAACGTTTATAAATTATTCCATCGAGACTTACTCCACTGCAATTCAAGGGACTTTGTTGCTCAATTGACTCACTTTGTTGTGAATGAGTAATATCGGTTTATTATAATAATTTACAGCATAGCGTACATGGGCTACAAATTCATTGGTACAAAATAAGTTAAGATTTTCTCTCTTTTACATTCCCGAAAGGTTAAAATTTGATTCAAAAGTAAATCAAATCGTTGCAGTAGGAAAAACAATAGACATTTACGTAGGGGGATGTAAATGTGGTTATAATTCCTAATGTTGTAATTATGCAGTTTCAATTGGTGATAGAGAGTAGAAGTTAGTTCCGTACCGTATGTTCACAAGTTTTATTTTACGACAATCAAATATTTTATTGCTTTGGCAATTTTTTTTTTCATTTTTCCCTGCACTTCAAAAATTTGAAAAGAGAGAAAACAGTCAAATTTCGATATGAATATTCATTTCTTCCTAGTGGGAAATTAAATTTTCGACTGTTAACTCAACTATTTCAGTTGGAGATTCATCATTATTGGTTAGATATTTATCTTTTTTGGGTAAAAAAGTTATCATTTGATTGATGAACTTATTTTTATGTTCAAAACTTAACGACTTCAATAAAAAATCGTTTCATCCGTTTTGAAGCTCAAATTTTCTGTTGAAAATTAATCTTTTTCAGGTGCAAATTCAATTAAAATGATCGAAAATTCTATCATTATGTTGTCCAATAATTCCTTTGTTAAAAATTTATACTTGTGGGTCGAAAATTCGCTCTTTCTTTTGAAATATTATATTTAAATTCATAAAATCTCTTTTGGATTAGGAATTCATTTATTGGTTGGATTCAACTGTTTATAATTTAAAGAAGAATTTTTCGGTTGGTTAATCAAATATTACATTTTTTGTCGATAATCTTTATTGATCTGTTGTAAATTCAACTATTCCATTCCAGACATACATTCATCTCTTTCAGATGAAAACTAATGTGTTATGTTGAAGATTCGTATTTTTTTTACTTTGTAAAAAATGTATCTTCTTCATTAAAAAGTTTTCTTTTAGGTTTGAAGTAAAATTTCTTTATTAAAAATTTGTTCGAAATATTCTATTACAGTCTCATTATAAAGAAAATCGACTTTGTTATGAATAATTTTTCAATAGGAATGTTGGAAAGTGTGGGTAAATCCCCGCTTCATAAGTGTGTGAAGGATGCGCACGTAGTCCTAGAAACAAGATAATAAAAGTCAGTCGGTGTTGCGCACCCAAATCGGCAAGAGCGATGTAATCGGCCACAGTACATCTTTTCATATATATGTATTTATTTATAAATATAAGTATTCTTTTATTATATTTAAAACATATATTGTGCTCCATTTCATCTCACATATCCTAACAAGGAAACGTAGTTTTTCTTCAAAAAAAATATAGAAATGAAAAATCTTTTTTGTGGCCAAACGATACGAGATAAGGAAAAATGGATAACATAATTGTTTATTTTTAAAAGATCTACAGATTTGTTGTTTACCATTTTTTGACCACACGCGCAGTTTTTATTTTATTGACAAGATTAATATTAGAGCCTAGGGCGCGCGTCTGCCGTATCTCGCGCTCCGCCCTCAATAATAACTGAACCTCGCGCTTGGCCTCTGTACTTTCCTGAATTTGTTTATAGAAACACAAATGTTCTCTTGGAACTTGAAAGCACAATGGCAACTACTTTAATTTAATAATAGTGAATGCTATCTTGTTGCAGCTTCTCCGACTTCAACGAATAGATTCTCATCACGTGGCACGTGCTGCGCACTTGATAAAAAGTTTCCGAAACGGTGAAGAAGTTTCGTTGCCTCAATTTTTTTTAGGTTGTATGGTTTTTCTAGAAATTCAATTTTTCCATTTTTTAGTTTTTTTACATTCTCATCAGAGAAGGTATTAGATTCATGTAAAATTTGACCCC
>WSXT02000006.1:195413-216034 GCA_011762715.2 Neuroterus valhalla
GCAACAAAACTTCTCTACCGCTTTGGACAAACTTTGATCGAGTGCGCAGCACGAGACACGCGATGAGAATGTATTCGATAAAGCCGGAGAAGCTTCAAGAAGAGAGAATTCACACTCATCAAATTAAAGTAGTAGACATTCCGCTTATGAGTTCACAAGAAGCTCTATATAAAACTGAAGGGAGGTATAAAGGCCGAGCGCGTAGCGCGAGGTAAATTCATAAACGAGCGCGGAGCGCGAGGAGAGATTACCATCGAGCGCGAAGCGCGAGATCCGAAAGATGCGCGCCATAGGCGCGCTCAAACTTGCGACCAAAGCGAGCCGCGCGCGGAGCGCGCGATGAGAATGTGCCCGCTCGGCGGGCAGATTTTTCTTAGGTTGGGAATCCAATGGTTCTGTTTAGAATTTAATATTTCTGGTAAAAAATCCAACAATTCTTTTGAAATTTGTGTCCTTTTTGGCTGAAGAATCTTTCTTGGGTAATCTTATTTGATTGTAATTTTTTTTCAGTTAATATTGCAACTGTTTAGTCTAGATTGAATTTTTTTGTCATATTTCGCAAGATACGAAAAGAGGAAAACCAAAAGGTTGCTCACCTTAAAAAGACCCACAAATTTGTTTTTACGAACTTTTACAAAAGAAGCGTCGTTTTTCTTCTAATCGTGAAAAATGCTATTAAAAAGAACACAATTCCGTTTTTTGCCTGAACCATACGAGAAGGCGTGAAAACAAAAAAAAATGTCTACTCAAAAATTTTCTCATAGAATGCATAATTTTTGTTCCAATCGTAAAAAATAACACCATTCTTTGACTGAAGAAACATATAACTATTTTTTTCTAGACAATTTGTAAAAAAATGTATGATTTTTGTTCTAATCGTGCAGAAAATAACATAAAATTGCTAGAATTGTTAGAGAAAAGACACAAGGCACAGCAAAATATTTACTGAAGAACAAACTTATGGGAGAACAATACAAGTTGCAACAAAATTTTCAACATCAAAAACTCCCCAGCCAAAACCGAGGTTCTGTTAATTAATTAGACTTTTCTTTTATCGAATATAAATTTTTTAAATTTGGATTTCAGCCGGAACTTTTTGTTTTTTTTTCTCATTGTTAGTGAAACAAAAAAATTTTGATTCGATCATTATTTTTAATTCGTATAGAAGATCATTTTGTTGAAGTTCAGATAGCATATCACAGTTTAGTAATAAATCATTATTTCTCGTCAAGAACGAAATTGAACAAGAATTTCTCTCAGGCCCATGACAAAAATTAGAAATGATTAATAAATAATTGTCTATAATTCTCTTCTGGAAAACATCAACCAAACAAATTAAGGTAAAGAAATAAATATAACATAAATCTAATACAATGAAGGAAATTTTCTGTAGTCGTACTTTAATCGAGTGCAAAGCGCGCTATCCAGGATACGCGCTCCTTGGTGGCGCTCAAACTTGATTTAATTGCTTTGTGGTTAAAAATGGTTCCTTTTTAAGTGGAACTTGACATATTTCTTTACAAACTTGTTGTCTTCTTGTGGTTAAAAATATTCGCCAAAAGTTTTTTCCACCATGTTGAAAATGAATCCGTAATTCCTGCCTTCATTGAGGAATCTTCCTTGGCAAGAAATATGACTATTTTGTAAGGGTTCCGCCTTTTTGTTTGAATCGATCATCTCTATCAGCAGAAATTTCATTCTTCAAGTTGGAACATAGTTGTGTAATCAGTATTTCGAAATTTTTTTCCAAATCCTTCAAAAAATGTTACTTTATCAATCAGAAGCATCTATCAATATATATAAACATTTGATCAGTAGAGTCCTACTTAGAAGTTCCAGCTTGATCCTAGCTAGAACTGCATTAGAAAACTAGTCATTCCTACTTCATTTTTCCCGATTACCTTCCAGACAGAAATATAAGGAACTATACAGGGCTCTAGTGAATCCCGATTTTGATTCCATCATAAATCTTTTGTACAACAAATCTGTCTATATTTTTGAATTCAACTGCTATAAGCAATTACGTAAGAGACCGTCGTTAACACATTTATTTATAATCAGCAGTGCGTCAAATTTTGCAACGACTAACGAATTTTTAACACTCGTCTACCCCTTCTATTCGCTCATTAAAAGAGAACGCAACACCCCCAACACATCTCCATAACGTTACGTTTCCCGGAGCATGATATCCAATCTAGCAATTAGCTTTGCTAATCCCGTGAAAATAACATAATTCCAACCCGCCACCTTCTTATCGCAAGAAGACAAAGTGGGGATGCCATAGTATAGTTATGGGTCGTGTAAAAATCTATTTATCCGCGTTAAATCTCGCTTGCATTGTTCTCGGGGTACTCTGAAAAAATGGAACCGCAGCTCGCTAGGCAATTCCTCACACGTATGTGTCTTCACGTTCGAAAGAGAAAGAGAGATAGGAAGAGAAGATGCTCACATGTGTGAAGAATTCCGTGTGTGTGCAGAAGCACTGTGTAAAGTGGCATGTGAATTTGCAGAGCAATATGTGCAAGTGAGAAATACTTTGTACATGCAAACAATGTATGCAAGCACAAACTGAGTACATGTGCGAGACTATAGGTCTCCGTTTAGATTGGGTCGAAATAATGTTCATATGTGCATACTAATGCATGTATCTGCTAAGTAATGTGTAAGATAATGTGTATAATTTATACACATCTAAATGATATAAGATTGTTGGCGCAATAATCTCTAACTTAAAATAGTGCGAATATATTTGCAATGTGTCTTCATACTACACATGCACACTTAGATGCAACCTCTCGCTAATAAGATTCAAGAAAAGGCACTACAAACACTGATATACCCGTATAGAAAGTTGGGCTCTTGGTTTTGGATTTCGGTATGTGTAAGTGAGTTGTTGAAATAAGTGTGCAAGGATTTATGTGTTTGAGTGCTGATGCGTGCATGAGTGTTTGCGACTGCTTCACCTACATGTATATGTATAGGTATATATACATTTAGGTATAGGTGTATACATTTATGCTGTGGTCGGGGTATCGAGCTGGTTTACAAGTATAATGAGTCTTGCGCGCCGCATAACATTACATCGCTGCTTGCTCTGGATTTAGATTAACTGTTTACATGAACAGCGGCGAGTGGAGGAACCAACCGATTGCCATTGCTGCCAACGCCGAATAATGCCCTTATGCCGTTGGGCAATATGTGTTAGTAATCCACATCCGCCTAATGTTTTCAGTTTACCATCTAATGTAATACGGGTGATTTGAGAAACTGATATCTTTCATCTTGTGCATATCGAAATAATAATGATATCAACCATGAAATTTTATATCCTTTGCCAAAAGTTTAGAAAACGGACCTCAAAGTTCGAAAAGACGACGCTGAAAGTAAGGGAAAGAGTGCTGGGCTTGAATCGTAAAATTTAAAGTTGCATTTTCTTGGAATTTACTAGAGACTTGGTTATAAAGGAAACTCCGTTTTTTTCGTTGTTTCATGTAAAGTCAGATATGGTGGTTCTATGCACGTGCCGATAAATCTACGAAATTCAAAGGGCCGTCAGTGAAAAAGGCCTGCCGATAGACTTTTCATATCGCCGATAAAAATCCCATGGAAAAAATACATCGCGATAGTTCGGTCGATAAAAAGCTCGTGCTTGACCGACGTTTTCAAAGCTTCGATATTGATAAAATAAAAGTAAGGGAGCGGATGAAACGCGAGTGGTTCGAGCATGTCCGTCAGCCGGGGGTGGTTATGGTTTTACTTCCACGATATACGGCCAGTCGAGTAATGCACTGAACTTTTACGAGCGGCGCTTGACCCCTTTATAGATATGGTTTCCTACCATCGAAGCTTAAGTGTCTTTTGAATACCTTCGCTGTAAATATCATGTTCCTCTTTTTCATTAAAAATTTCTCTCTTACGATTTACCTCACAAGATAAAGATCGTGCAAAGGTTCCCAGAAGAAGAACATAGTAATTTTTATTATCATCAGTCCATTAGCATCCAAAATCTTTGATTTTAGGCATCTTTCTTCTTTTTAAGAAGAATTGATCTCAAGGCATCTCTATCCTTGCAGGAATATTTTGCTTCCATCAGATTTATACACTTTCCAAGCAAGCTCTTTTTGTTGGTCAACTTCTCTGTATAGGCTTTTATTCATATTACCCCAATACGCTTGTTCCGGTAATCGTCCTTCATTTATTCTCTCAACATGACAGAACCATCTCAGAAAATTTCAGGAGATGCACAAAATTATTAACTTGCTACATCCTCTTATACTTTAGGGCAATGTTGTCTTCTCATCATCATCTGCAATTCCTCACCTGATTCTGCTGGAAAGATCTTATCAGCTGCACACGCAAGTCCTTTTACTTCCACTGTCCCAAGATCAACACCTTTTTCGTCAAAGAGAGCTATCTTCAGACATTTGTCCATGTATAGATCGGAAATTCATGATGACATTGCACAATCTTGTCTAACGCTCCGCTCAATATCAAACCAATTACAAAATTATCCATTTACACTAACGCTTACTTTACTGCAATTATAAATTGCTTACATTGCTTGCATTGCCCTAGAAAGCCAACTGCTCACTGTTTACCATTTCAAAACTTCTCAACATTTAGCTCTATCCACCCTTTCAAAAGCTATTTCCAGATCAACTGTCCAGGATAACCTTCTCCATTAAAAGAAAACCATCCTTAGACATTTTTCTAATGTCCATGTATGCATATTAAACATCCAGGAGGACAAAACGCATCCTTGCATAATGCCTGGCATGCTATCAATCCAATCACTCAGTTGTCCATTTGCTTTTAGCATCGCTTTACTACCATTACATATTACTTCGATTGCTTTTAGGAACCAATAATCCACGCTATGCCCGTTAGAGAATTCTCAAAGCTAAGGTTTATTAATGTGGAGATGTTATGTTTAAGTGTCGACCAGAGTTTTTGCAAATGTGAGATATGGATAGTAAAATTGTGTATCTTGTGGTCTTGTGGATACCTTTGCCAACAAAAGCAAACCAATTTTTTTGCTTACTTCGAAAAATTTTTCTGTAATCTGCCTTGGGCCGTCTTGAACATAAATCCACGAATTCCATTTCCAGATCCTTTCCTCAGTTATTTCTTTCACCTTATCAATATTTATTTTGGTAAATATTCTACCTGTAGTACTTAGTAGGCTGATTGATCTATAGTTGGTACAGTTACCTTTATTACTCTTCTTCTTGTAGATCAAGACGATAATCGTCTTTCTCCAATCATTTAAAGCTTCACTGTTCACAGCACATAAATTTAAAATTCACTTAGCCACACAAACTCAGCCGCTCTTGATTATTTCAACGTGATACCATAAACACCAAGAGCTTTACTATTCTGCAGTTATTCTTCACCATTGTTATACCCCCTATTCAATTTCTTGAATAATTTCCTCAAGTGTCTCTCATGGATTTGAATCCCATACCATTCCACAATTAGCTCTCTTGAATCCATTTACTCATATTAGGTTGATTATCGTTCTGAAAACCTTCCATGTTCGACACACGTCCCAAAATGTATCTGAAACATTGTACGTTTTCAGGAAATTATTGGATCTGACATAAGACGTTTTCAGGACGTTTGAGGTATGCTGTTGATCTTAACGTCCAGGAAACGTTGTAGAAACGTTCTTAGAACGTTTGAGAATATTTTTTTGTTACTGAAATATTCATATCTGATATCGACAACTATCCATAGTTCTAGCCTCTCCGAGGGTCCTATTATTTGAATTCTCATTGTACACCAGATTGCAAAATATTGCATATATACCACCAAGATTTATCCCATGAGTTTGAGGAAGATTTCATGAAATTAAGGAAAATCATCACAAGAAATGAACGCTTGTGACATAATCAGCATTGGAATAAATAGAGCAGAACTATTAGAGGAATCATATTTAAAAGTAAAGGAACAAACAAGCATCTTCAGTCTGTCCTTTTACTTCCGCAGTGCCAACATATATTCTCTAGGCTCAATGTAACTGCATCCTATGATTGATATGGGCAACCGATGCATTCTCATAGTGTCTTCTATACGTACTAAGGGATCTCTCAGACGTTGAGTAGAGCAATTTTCACTCATAATTGGCAAAATTCCAATCTTTTTCTCAAGATTTTCACATACTCAAAGGTTAAAGTGCTCCGTCAAGGATAGGCTCTCGCCAAAGTCCGAATATATTGCGTTGTTGGTTGTTTTTGTTTAAATTTAAAATGAAGTCATTCTTGCGCCTGAAAATCGGCACCGCCTTGCATGCTGAATAGCGGTCATTGGCGTGCACTGCCATGCCGGCCTCGAGTATTCTCGACAAATGCAACGGGTAACATCTATGTCGACCCTGAACCGTTGATAATGAAAATTACGTAACTGGGCGTATTACCATGATTCGCAATTATTGGAAATATTAGAATGTATTTTCGGCACTAGCACTGCTATGTGTAAAAGGAATGCGCGCCAGCGCTCCCAGGTCTGAGGGTTTATCTTCAGATCTGAACAGACTTTCAAATGTCTGGAATTTATCAATTTCTGGAAATCTTCAAGACATTTGTTCTCAAAGTCATAAGACTTTCCTCTTGACTGATTCTTTTTTTCTATGCAAGAAGCAAATTAATGTTCTCCGTTTCTAATTTAATGAATGACACATAAGAATGGGGTGATTTTTCACGGAAATGTGTGCATGAATATTTCTGAATGAAATTGAGATAACAAAAGAGTTGAGTTTTCTGGCTGAAACGACAAATTTTTTAGAAAAAGACGACCATTGAAACGAAAAACATAATTCTTTATTAATTAAAGAGGAAACAGTTCAATTTTTAACTGAATAGACGAATATGAAAAAGACAGCTAGATTTTTAACCAAATCGTTGAACTTGGGAGTCAAAGAAGGTAATTTTTTGGAAGACCTTCAAAATTTTAATTTTTTTCCATTCAAAAGTTAAGATAAAAACTATTCTCCTTGGTAAAGGGGGCAATTATTATGTCAAAAATTTTCCTTTTCTAATAGAATTCAACTGTGCTTGGTTAAATATCAAAACACTTTTTGCTCGAAATAACGACAATTATATTTTTCTTAGAGGATTCATCTCTCTATAGTTTGATTGGACGGATTTTCATTTTAAACTTCGGATGTTGCGTCGGATGAAATATAAACTTTAATATCAATTTTTTTCGGAAATTTATATATACATATTTTCGTTAAAAACCACCCCATTCTTATGTTGCATTTTTCAAGAATATTCGAGGCCGGCTTGGCAGTGCACGCCACTCACCGCTATTAAGCATGCAAGGTGGTGCCGATTTTCAGGCGTAAGAATTATTTGATTTTCAATGCACAAATATCACAACAAACAATTGATCAGTGTACGAGAATTATGGTCTCCTATATGATGACATAAACGATAATAATCATCCCCCTCCTAATGAATTCATCTTCACCTTTATCTGGATCCATTTTTGACACTATGAAGAAGTGATCCGTTCGACCTGTCCGTAAAATTTCGGAAACAAGACAGTTTTGTTCTGAAAGTCACAGCCAAAATACACTGGAAACATTCAATCTATTTGGGTAACTTTGGATCATAAATGATACTATAGGATAAAGAAATGTTATCTGATTTTATTGAAAGAATTTTTTGCTTTGCTCATCAATCTTGAAAATGCATACATAATTTATCACAAAAGCGACATAATGGATGGCTGATGACATTATTCGCGCGTCACTGACCAGGAAGTTCTGAATTGATGAATCGATCCCTCGAGAAGTGCTGCAGGATTTTGTATCCCTAATGTGCATGCTGTGCATAAAAAAGTTGAATCCATGGCATTTTGGAAGATTCCATTTCATCGAAAATTATAACATCATGGACCTGGATGATCAGAAAGTTCTATACTTATTTTTGTTAAGAACGAGTTAGTTAAATAGGGAATTCGTTCTAATTTAGACACTACCATGACGCGAGCAGGAACGTCTGTAATTGATTGACCTCCGACTAATTGATAACAAGTCAAGCATTGGAGGGAATTATTTGTGCCTAATTGTATGCGACGCGTTCCCTTTTTCAGTTAAGCTTATTTTCAATCAGGAAAATATAAAACGATACGAAAAAATCTTCATATAGCTGCAAAATATAATATTTTTCTAAATTGAATGCTTTTGTGAAGAGTACTTTTTATTGTTGCTAGCAATTTAACATACGCGCTATGTGCGCGCTTATTGTCCTTTTTCTTACGCATTTTGGGCATGAAAAGGTGAAGTGGAAACTGGTGAAATTCTATTTTTTTTTCCTCTCTTTGCTCTGGGGATGAAAAATATTATTTTGTAACGCATATGTAAGTTTCCGACCAAACAGTTGGATTTCAAGTCCAAAAAGACGAATTTTCATGAATCAAGTTTAATTCTCCCTCAAAACAGGTTATATTTCTACCAAACATTCTTCAAAACTATGAGAAAAATTTTGCCAAAATAATAAATTTTCAAACCGAAAAGACGAACCCTTGACATAACAGTTGAATTTCTTACCGAAGAGAATAATTCTCGAATAGAATGATGAACCCCAAACCAAGAAGATGAATTTTTAAAAAAGTTATTCAACCGAAATGGTTAAATCTTCACCAATAAAGATTCTTTCAAAACTCAGTCAAAAAAGTTTTAACCAAATTATTGAATTTTCAAGACACAAAATAGAAAGAACTTTTCACATATAATTTGCATTTCTTACCTATAAAAATAACTTTTCAACAAAAAAGTTGATTTTCTACCACAACAGTGGAATTTACAATCCAGAAAGAAGAATTACAACTCAAAATGACGACTTCATAACAAATTGTCGAATTTTCAACCAAACGATAATCATTTCAACCTCAAAATAAGAATTTTCAACTGAAACATTTTGAAAAGCTTTGCGATCTATCCCAAAATTTTTGTGCGTATACCCAGAAACTTCATCCCATTCAGAGTAGGGAAAAAAAATTTAGTGATTTTGGATATCAAAATGATAAGGCAAAGAAAATCTTTGAAAGATTTCCAAAGTGTAAGTTTAAGAAGACGAGTTTGTAAAAGTGCTAGGTAGGAACGAAAGTAAGTGATTCTGCGTTTGTAGAGGGAAAGGATGAAAAACATTTAATTTAAATAAATAAAATACGTATCAAAAATGGATATAAGATATTTCAATAAATATCCTTATAAATATTTTAGGCTACAATCTTTGATCTACGCTTACACAGTTTCGGTAAACCTTACTACCCTTTCCCTGAAAACTCGCTTTCGCTCTTCTACCGGATGAAAGAGTATGTGAACTTCAAGCATAAACGGTCGTTTACGTATTGTATGAAGTTGAGCACCTCGGCCTTACCTCGGCTTCGCCTCGGTGCTTAACTTACGCAGCGCGCGAACCCCCGCTTTCGTTCTTGGTGTAAAATATACTATTCCTAGTCTCTAGCAGAGTGTGCGATTTTTCTTGCAAGATTGTATTTGAGAAGAATCATTCTAACTAATCTGAAGTACTCGGATTCTATGTAATGTTTTTTGAACTAGAGAAATTCATTCATATATTTCAATCTGCTTCGTTAATTATTATTGAAGCAAACAATATGATGACCTTAATTTTCACTTGTTTCAAATTTCATGATCTCTCCCTTTTGAACTGCAAAAAAAACGATAGTTTCCTCCATTCAGGACGCGGGTTTCGAGCCAAAATAGTGAAAATTTCACTATTTGAATTACTAAGACCTATTTCTTCATCAAAATAGGAGATTCACTTCCTTCCAATATTTTGATTAGTGAAATTTACTATTGTCATAGTACAATTTCGACTAGCACTCAATTAGTGAAGAATGACAAGTTCAAAAAGTGAAACTAAAATAAAGGAAAAGTACATCAGTTTTTTTTTTTGATCGACGACTTTAAAATATACTTATAGATTATCACCTCCAATACTCGAAGGTAGGTCTTATCATAAATTTATCTTGAAAAAAAAAATTTCCAAAACAATATTCGTCTAGAATACGGATAATACTCGGTGTTGTTCTTCATACATATTTGAGAATATTTATTGAATATTAGAGTAAACTGACTAATTGAATCTCCTTTTTGAAAAGTAAGTACAGTAAGTAAGTATCATGTTTGTAAAAAGTGAGCCACATCTTTCATGAAGGGAACAACTTCTTTCGCTTCTGATCGAAATCTTCCACAAATCGAAGCTTAATTTTCTAAATCATTTTACGCAAATTGCATTGTGCCAAGTCACGTTGATTCATAACCTATTTTTTGTCAATACTTGCTGTGTCATTATTATTAGAAATAATTTTGGGAGATCCAATCCGCCACAAAATGTACTTTTTTGTATTTTCGGAACTTTATTCATTTTTCCAAAATATGCTATGGTTCGAAATCTAGTGCATGTTAAACCTAAATGGCATGTTCGACTTACGATCTTTATAAACAAAACGGTGATACAAGACAGGTATAGCAATTCACCGTGCTGGAGCATTCTCGAACCCAAAAGGCATACTCTTAAACTCATAGTGTCCATAAGGGTATTCTTGAATATAGCTAGTCGTGTTTTTATAATATAGTTCTTATTATAAATTCGACAAACAGATAGACGACAATTCATTGTGCAAACATTGGTTTCGTTAAAATTGGTACATTTTGAGTTTTTCAAGAAAAAGCAGGACACTAGGATAGATGAGGCTAAAACAGAACATTTTCTGGAGAATCAGGACTTATGGTAACCCTAAGTAATGTCCCTACATGAATGAATGACATCTTCAAAAATGACAAAAAACTCAATGTTGTCTGATTCATAGATCTCACAATTCACAGGTTTCGATGTTAAGTTGAAGCAAAGATGTCCACGTCAAGTGAGAATGAAAAGCAAACTGCCGAAGAATTAGCTGAAAGATTGAAAGAAGACAAGAATCTTTTACAGTGAATCGGCTCAAAAATTCATTAGTGAGTGGTTTTGTGCTCCAATCAGAAGATGAAACGAATGATATCAGAAAAAAACTCTATGAAATAGAATGGTTTATTTTAAGTTATGAATGACGGAAAAATTGCAAGAACGATTCGGAATAAGTAGTTAGGGGTGGAATGTCTAAAAATTTTGATTTCTTCAAACTCTCTAATGATTGGATTGGAATTTTTGAATTATGTTTTGACTTAGAAGCTATTGTTTTGTTCAATTCGCGACTTGAGAACCGCTCACGATTACAAACGAGAATTATACACAAAGCAGGGTGGCACCTTGCTCGAACAAAATGTGCAAAGGGCGGACACCCCGTGAACACGTGCATAGCCACCCCACGCGTAACATTTCTGGTACAGGGTAGTTTCAGAGAAGGGGTCGTACTATAGTCACTGCACATACTTCGAACGGGAAATACGAATGTAGGTGCAGACTTCGCACGTGGACATTCTCAGCTTACGCGAGACAAATCCGCGATCCTGCATGCATAAGCGATTAAGCCGCTTTAAATTTATTAAAATGTCTGTCATTTTCCAACTTGATCCTCCCCTCGAAGTGGAAATATTACTAAACTGTGATCAGCAGATTCGATTCAGTTCTAAAGTTTGCTATGTCGCACCCCTATGGTCTCTTTCATTCCAAATCATCTCCAACCCATTTGGCTCACCCTCCAACAATATTGAGATTGTTGAATCCACCTGTATATGCTTTTTTTATCTTTTTGAAGTTTATTTGTAGTCACCCCATGATGGAGTGATGTACTGTTTGTTTCGACTTTGGAATAAAATTGTAAGTGTGTCAGTGATGGGCTGATTCGTCTTTAAAAGGAGCTATCGCTGATTTTTAAGTCAACCTTGCATTTTGGAAATCTAAACATAATTTCTGCACAGACAGCTATCTTTATGTTACAATTTTACACTTGAAGTAGTGATGGGATATCAAAAGAATAATATCGATATTTCATATATCGATATATTGGTAATTGAATATCGAAAAAATCGATGTATCGGATGAAAAATATCGATATTATCGACATTTCCGATATTTTCTATCTGAAATAAATAATGAACTATAATGAGTATAAACGCATCATCACTAAAATAAATTGATTAGAGCAACAATATTTTTAAATATAATAATTGTTTTCTGTTACGTTCGTTTGTTTTGATAACAGATACTAAATTTTCTCCAGCATTGTCATCAAAACCACGTGGCTTGATCTCGTAACCCCCCCTCCCCCCGTGTGGACCATCGTGGCTTTTCGTCGACCCCTGACCCCTCCCCCTAGAGAAGCCACGTGGTTTATGGAAGGCCCCTAATAACTTTTGATCAAAGTATAACGTTTCTGATTTTTACGTTTTGAAAAACTTTAGAACTTTCAATCAAGTTATAATACTTGTACTTACATTATTTCTTTATCCTTATACTAATTTAAAATGTACTTGCCTATACTTTTTCTTTTCGAACTCTGTTCACATATTCTTCAAACAAGTACTAAAAATACTGATCATATATATTTAGTTCGTATATTTTTCGTATAATGATCAACAAAAGAACATAACCTCTCTATCTTGCGTCAATTTAACAAACTTTCTCACTCACACACTTTTCCATGTATAGGAAGAGGACAACTGCGCACCTGCGAACGAAAATTTCAGAACTTCCTGTGGTGTGCCAACCACTTACGGTAATGTTTCTATCGCAAGTCTCGAAGGGCTTCCCACTGGCGAGTGAGATCGTTGCCTCGACCAGCGTCATGCATACAATTTTTCATCATCACGATAATCGGAAATTTGATTGGAGATGCCTGTGAAACGAGTCAAGAATCGAGTTTTCTACCAGAGGGAAGAAAGTGGGGACGTGGTTCGTGAGACTTATATTATTCTGAAAATTCGTATTCTGATTATATCATAAATATGATTGAATTATACATTAGTATGCAAGGATAAATTGTGAATGGAAAATATAATATCTACTTACGTATACATATAGACAGTTTTTTTTCTTTGATCATCATTCACTATTTAACTAAAAATTACATGATTCTGTCCAATTCTGTCGAGTAAAAAAATAGTGATGGGATATCGATATCGAAATCATGACGGAATATCGATATTGACTTTGATTTATCGGTTCCTAGAAATCAATGTAAAATATCGATATATCGGACTCCGAATATCGATATTTTCAATATTTTGATATCGATATCAGATCACTAACTTGATCGATTCGCATCTTCAGGAGAAGAATCTAATTTCGAGAACATAACAAATGAGCTGAAGCAAGAATGATCCCATTTTTTCTCTGAGCAACATCATTTAGTTCTTAAAGGACGTAAGTATATACGCATTCGAGACTCCGTTCCTACCGCATGTTTCAAAGACACGCATTATTTTTATATAAATATTTGAGGAATGTTTCTATTCAGTATTTGTTAAGCAACGGGAGGAACTTCGTTCCTTCCGCGTGTCACTTGACACGTCCACTTCTTTTCCACCAGCCTATATACGTTCAAAATCCTTCATAATTATCAGTACAACAAAGCTTGAATCGCAAAAATTGGACAATTTTACTTCTGTAACAAAACGATAATGAAAAATATCGAAAATCGTAAAAATAGTCCGATTTTTGCGATTTAAACTCTGTTGTAAAGCTGATAACAATAGCATATCGAATGTGTAAAAAAAAGATAAAAATTTTTCAAAATGCAAAAGCTGCATTTGCGTGAAATCTATAGATAGTAAACGATACTCGTAAAAATTTTACCCGGTGTCATATATCTTTCATGTCGCAATAGGTCGTAAACGATGCTTTTAAAAATTTCAACCGGTTTAATATTGTAAAGTCAATAACGCTTTTCAAGAACGCTTTTCAGTGTTACGGTAGCAAAATACTTTTTGTGGATTAGGTTTCTACTCACAAAATCCCTCGATCCTCGTATAAATAACTTCCTTCTAATACTTCTGAAACATAGCTGGATGAATTTTCAACTGAAACTATGATAGTTCAATTTGAGAGTTCAAAAATATGATTTCAACAAGATAGTTGAATCTTCAACCATGCAGATGAATTATCAATTTCAAATATAAAAGATCAACTTTCATAAATTTAGTACAATAATTTATCCGATTGAATAAATAATAAAATATTAATTAGTACCAAAACAAAACATTTCGAAGAAAATAGTTGCAGAAGAGTTTGACTTCCAACGAAGTTTTTGAATTTTTAAATGAAAAATATGTATTTTTTAAAAAGATTATTAATTTTCCAAATAGAAAAAGAGAAATTTTCCAGAGGATAGTTTAATTTTCATTCCAAATAAACCAAAAATACATAGAATACTCAAATTTTCAGTTGAAAAATAAGTATTAAAGTGTTCAACCAAGAAAAAAATATTTGTCAACAAAATATTTGAATTTTCAACGGAGGACATGAATTTTGAACTGAAACCAATAAAATTGGTGGATTTTCTTCATCGAAGAAGTCTTTTTCATGAAAAAATACGAGTTTTCAACGGAATACATAAATTTTCATCAGAATATTTGAATTTTTCAAACTTGAAGATATAGATTTCCGAAGAATAATACGAATTTCGGGCCGAAAAGATTAATTTTTATAAAATATAGAGAAATTCATGAATTTACAACCAAAAAAAAGCACTTCACTCGAAATGTTCATTTTTGAGCAAGAAGTAAAGTATTCAAAAAAAAAGTTTGGTCCAAAACTGGAACGGATTTATTTGAAGTCAAACAGTTGCATAGAAAAGACGAATTTTCCACGAAGTAGTTGAATCTTCAACGTAAGATTCCTTTTTAATTCAAAAGAACGAAATGCTATAGAAAAGTAGAGTTTTCAAACCAAATGGATAACTTTCTAAAAAATTGTAGAATTTTTTACCATTAAAATAAACTGCCACCAAAATAGATGAATTTAAACAAAAAAGTTCATTTTCAACCGAAGAAGATCAATTTCTAACCGAAAATTGAATTTTTAGATTTTTAATTAAGGAAATTAACATTCAACAAAAAAGGTAATTCTTAACGAAAATGGCAACGATTGATATTTCAACAAAAAATCTATCAGTTCAAGAAAGGAACGGGGTAAATTCAACTTAGAGAAAATTTTCAACAAAATAGTATAATCTTGAGTGAACCACGGAAAATAAATGAACCGAATTGAAATTTTGAGTCAAAAAGGAGAATTTTCTTAAAAACAGTAGAATTTTCAACTAAGGAATACCCAGTAGGCACGAACGTCCATAGATATTTTTGAGACGTTCTAAAAATATCCTAAGGCCAAATAACGTCCTG
Organism: Neuroterus valhalla; assembly: GCA_011762715.2. Lineage (NCBI taxonomy): Eukaryota > Metazoa > Arthropoda > Insecta > Hymenoptera > Cynipidae > Neuroterus > Neuroterus valhalla. The sequence continues at coordinate 210,724 of WSXT02000006.1, forward strand.
AAAACATACAAAGTTCCAAAGACGTTTTTAGGACGTATGTGGAATATAAGACGTTTTCTGCCTGGCTTAAAACGTCGTTTTGGATATTCTTAAAACGTCTTTTAATTTTTATGACCCAAAAACGTTTTCAGGATGTTCTGGAAACGTCTTTAAATTTTGTGCTTACTGGGTATGAATCGCCATCAAAAAAGTTTTTGCCAGTTAAACAATTGAACTTTCGAATTAAATGTTTAAATTTTCAACCGAAGAGCTTAATTTTCAACTAAACTGATAAATACCCAACTGAAATAGTTGAATTTCCAATTACAAAATTAATTTGTAATAAAAAACGATAAATATTAAAATCTGAAAGCTCATTCCTGAGGTAACTATAAAAGTAACAATTTGTCTAGTCACAGATGCTGAAAATTTTAACTACTTATTCGTTATTTATTCACATAAGAAACTTCGTAACCACTGCCGTTACAAAAAATAAAGGACCTGATGAAATTAACTTGAAATAAAAAATTTAGTCACTTCCCTTCAATGGAGTGTTCCATTGCTTTAATTCATATCTTTTATTTCTTCTCTAATGTAACGTCAGTAAGCCACTCTTCCAAGTTTTCCTTGTCAAATTCCTATAACAGCAGAAATTTTGCAGGTAGCCTTTGAAGCTTGGATTCATCTCTATAGAGACTTTCGTAAAGCTTTCCTCCACATATGGGAGCGCATCTCCCTACATGGACTCACCCTAATATTGATATTGGAGTACAGAAGTACGATCTTAGCTTCATCCCTGGGGAAAAAGCGTCGACGCGTTTATATTCGCACTCTCGACCCCCTTTCCCCTGTCAAAATCGGACCGATCTCAATTTGAGTACACTTATCAAAATAACGGTTACAACTTCATAAATATTTGGTCGCATGTTTTATAAAAGGGACCGGGCTACAGCCGTGAAATCGTTATGGAAATATAGGGCTAGGGAGGTTTCGGGATGAGCTTGCTGACCTAGCGAGTTGGGGGAACCATAAACACTTTGACATGTAGAACTATTCGTAGCTGAATTCCGAAAGGTTTTGGGAAATTGAAAATTATAGATAAAAGATAAAGTAGTATCAGATGATGATAAAAGATTAGAGTGTCCGTACATCAAAACATTGTTTAGACCACTCTAAACTTTTCGACAATGACCAATGTGAATTCAATTCCTGCGGAATATATGCGGCAAGAAGCTAATGGTCAAAGTCATGACGAGTTCCTTGAAGAAGGTGATACGGAAAAAACATTGCTGTAGATACATAAAAGCTACATGCTTGAGAAGATGTATGGATGTAAAGGAAGCAGAAGATGCATACAACGATAAGGATTTAAGGGGGACTTGAAGAATTATTTCATGGCTGCAACCAGGGTTAATAACTCATTTCTTGTCCGAACCAACCCTGATTCACAGCTCTTGATTTCGTCTAAACGGTCTGAACTAATTATTTAAGTGTTATTTAAAATATACGAAATGCCGAAAGTGAAAAACACTCGTCGCGTTCGGAGACATTTATTAATCTCCAGCATTCCGAAATTCCAGAACGAAAATGAAAGTAAGTAAATAAATCCTGATTGATTTATGCTCATGACTTAGTAATCTTCACCCTCAAAATAAAATATATGTATTGTATTTTTATGAGTATGCAGTATTTGAAATAATGTTTACCGTGATTTCAGTACCACAAGAGAAATAATTGAATTCCCGAAAAACTAAAAAGTTTAAATAAGTAGTTGGAGAATTCGATCATTTCTATGTTTTCTTAAAGTAAAATATTAAAGAGAAATGGAACTTCATAAAAGACAATAAAATGTATATTTTCTAATTTATTTGCTCAATTTCATTAATTAGATAGCATGCGTTTGAATGACAGAATATTTTGACAATTGAGGAATTGTAAATAATTGTGTTTAAAATGAAGTTTACCATAACTGTCATGATCACATTTTTTTAAATTGATGTTATAGAATCATTTAATTTTGTAGACGTCAACTTTGTCTGGCAACATTGTTTCTATTAGATTTTATGCAAATTTTAATTTGCGCGCCAAAATCGAATATCGATTTTTGATATCGATTTATTTTTCGGCAACACGGCAACTTTGCTAAAAGGAAACAAGTAAATTTCGTGGAAAAGAAAAGCTAGCGTAATGCTGTTTCGCTTCACAAGAAGTTTAGTTTAGTTCAAATTTGAACAGTAAATGTTTTTGTAGATGATTTGGAGTGCGCAATAAATTTTCCGTAAGGAAAATCAAGTTCATCCATTACTAGTGGGATAGTGAGTTCAAGAAGTTTACGTCCCACACTTAGCAGCAGTGCTTCCGAGGCAAAGTCACAGTTTCTCGAAACATTTTTAATTTGAGAAGTGCTTCAAAGTTCAAAGTATGTTTATTCATATTCTTTTATTTCATAGTGATTATTCATAAATAAATAACGATTGCTACATTCATATAGGTTTAGTAAAAATGGTATGTATTTGACGTGTTTTTCAATTCAAGCAAGTGTAACCTCAATTTCCTTCGACATATATTTATTAAAAAATCAGATCTTATCTTCGATTCTAAATTTATTGTTAATAAGAATATTTGATTGAAAAATGTTCAGATGTAGATGTAGTTAAGAATTTGTACTTTAAGTTCGAAAGTAAATATTATTAAAGTTTGAAATTAGCTCCCGCTATAATGCGTGAATATTAGGGTGGCCCTTATTTTTCACTTTCCAAATTTATTCCTCACAGTCATGTTCTAACTATTATTCAATTGTTTAAACAATCCTCATCTTTTTGAACATTTTTCTTTCTTGGGAAAGTCGCAAAATGAACATATTTTCTTGACAGAATGACTTATTTATTATATTATGGCAATAAAATAATTTGTTCGAATAATTTTATGTTCATATAAATAATACTTACCTATTTGTACAAGCATATAGTTTACATGAAAAAACCAGCTAAACATTTTACATCAGTAAACTTTTGATACATTCCAATATTTTTGAGTACTAATTTGTTTTTCAAGAACACATATTAGTGTTTTAAAAGATTGGAATTGTTTAAACAATTTTTTCCCTAACAAATATTTTATTTTTGTTTTTCTCCGTAATAGAGACATGTTTCCAAGTACTACTCTGCATTCCAAGGATGTTCAAAAAACTTACAATTTTTGGAAGCAATATTTTCTTGTTTGCAATTCTCATCATTGAACAAGAGAATTATTTAAATATTCCAAATTTGTTAAGCCTATGCATGTGTTCTTAGAAAAATTGGTACTTTTTAATATAAGAATTTGTTAAAAATTTAATGAGATGAAATGTTTTTCCTATTTTTTCTAAATACAGTATATATGCTTCGAAAATTTCGTCTTTATTAGGATATTTTCTTATCATTCGAACAAATTATGTTATCAATATTATCTCTCGAATGACTCATACTGTCCGGAAAATACATTTATTCCGCGTTGTAAGCAAAAAAAAATTCGCTGGGCCTACTTTTTGACAAAGAAAATCATATTTAAAAATCCATCAATAATATGATTAAAAAATATATCTCAAGAGAATAAGCAATAAGATTTACGGCTATGGAGAAATTACCAAATAAATTACTTTTTGAAGAATTTCACATGTGCTCTTGTATTCTTGGTAAGAAAATTATTATTACAGCGCTAAATTTTATTATATAATTATAATTTGACGTGTAACTCAATTTGAAAATTTGAATTTTGATATTCTACAGGCGTTTTTTCTAAAAATACAAAGCCCTTGAAGACGAAGTATTTTCTCATCTTGGAACGGTTTTTTCTAATTCCAAAGATTGGGATGGCAACCGAAGGATGCAGGTGGCAACGAACAATCCAGTGCAGGAATGAGATTATTCTAAAAATGCTCAACTGATTGAAATGTTCCTTTTGAATAAACAATTTCACCTATGTTAAGATTCTGAACCATTTTTCTATTTAAAAAGCTTTAATTTTAATGTAGCTGAAACTAGAAAAGTAGAAAAAACCAAGTTGGGGCCAAGTCAGTCAGTAAGTTATGCTCTGACCGGGTTGGGCGTTTCATTTGTGGTTTGGTCCTGTCTAGATCTCCAATTTGGGGCCAAGTTCTTCCTAGTTTGTGCCCAGCTAGTGCCGTGACAAAATTTCCACACGGGGAAGAGGATGTCTCTCAAATAAAGATTATGAGCCTCCCTACGGGTTAATCAGTCATTTCGAGAGTTAACGTGCGAATCGTGATGTATATCACCTAGAGTAATTGCTGAAGAGCTAGAGAGATTGAACAGCCACTTCTAAATTGATCCAAAAATTGTACCCTAAACCATTCTTTTTAAGCAGTTATTCGATTTTGAGAGGTTGCTCCTTTGTCTCAAATGGCATGCACAACCGTGCAGACATCATCTAAGTTCGGGGTATCCCTTATCGCTCTGCCTTCCTATAAGAGACAGCATTCGGAACGGCTTCTCGAGGAGGAGCGTGCACTTTCATCGACGTTCATACTCGTAAAAGTGTGCGACGTGTGCGCGGGCGTGAGACTGTATAAACATTTCAAATTAGTATTCAGATGAGCAGCTGTTGACTGCTCGGTGGCCGTTGCTTTCGAGGGCTTCCGAGGCTTCGTTTAATTGTGAGGCAGATGCCCTCCCGCTCCTCCACCTTTCATCACCACCACCTTCGACTCCTTATACATTTTACTATACACTGCTCGTGAACTATCCTAACCTTTCCAGGGTCGGATAACGTCTTAACAAAATTCACCGTAAGGAATATTCATGCAACATTTCCATTGAAAACTATCTTGAAATCAAATTAGCAGATTCTAAACTTTTTCGAATGGATTACCAAAAGCGGATATTTCTTCTGACGATATTGTATATAACAGCTCAGATCGTTCTCTTCAGCCCTTATCGACCTTTGTATGTAAAAAATGACACTTCCATAAAGAATGAGATCCATCATCGAAGGGGGTTTAACTTTTCGAAATCAGGATTACCCATAGGGAGCAGTATTCATTAATTTAACATTACTTAATTACTATTCCTTGAACTAATCTCATCCATCATAGAAGGAACATGAACTCTTCAAAGTCAACATATACTATCGGATAAACACTTCTCATTTACCAAGACCAGACGATTTTCCCGGGATGTCGTAGATGAGAGCCTAAATGATTCTTTAGGTTCTTGTTGTCCTTCTATAAAAATCTGCCCGCTTCGCGGGCACATTCTCTTCGCGCGCAGCTCGCTTCGCTCGCAAGTATCAGCGCGCCTAGGGCGCGCGTCCGTAGGATCTCGCGCTTCGCGCT
>WSXT02000006.1:216134-226859 GCA_011762715.2 Neuroterus valhalla
TTTTATTTTTCGTTGTTTTTTTGTTTTTGTTTGTGTGTTGGGGTGTGATGGGTGAGGAGGGGGGCGGAGGGGGGGGGGGGGGGGGGGGGGGGGGCTAGCCTAATGTTACACGCTGGTGAAAACCTAAAAGAAAAGTCGGAAAATCGCGTTACTTGGGGGGGGTAGAAATTTGTATGAATTTGCGTTACGTAATAATTGAACGGACCCTTAGGAATTCATCTCTTTCATCAAAAAATTCAAATTCTTGATAACAAATTCACCTATTCTGCTGAGCTTAAAAATTCATTAATTTTGGAAGGCTTTTATCATTTTTGGTTGAAAATGCAACTGTTTGGTTCTCGAATAATCTATTTCAATTGACACAGATTCTAATACTTTTCTTTGAAACCGAAATCTTTTTAGGTAAAAATATAATCAATTATCCTTTTTTTTCGAGAATTCGTCTTGTTCGCTCAAAGTTCAATCATTTGGTCTAAAATTATTGCATTGTGTCAAAAAATTGTCTTTCTGGTAGAAAATAATCTTCTTGGTAGAAGAATCATCTATCCAGTTTGAAATCCAACTATTTAAGTGGAAAATTCAATTTTTCTAATTGGAAATTCATATTTTCCGATGGAATCCCAATCTTTTATGGTCGGAAATGCAATTGTTTGGTTGTAAATCAATTCTTTTTCATCAAGAATTTGGTCATTTTCTTGTAAATCCGTCTCAACTGAACCGCCGGACAAAGCTACGACTTTCACTAATGAGTATAACAATCGTTTTTAGACAGATTATGCATAAAGTTGTGTCAAAACTAATTTTGTATCCGTGAAATCGAATCCCAAGGTTTACTACGAGGATATGATTTTCGAAACATTATTCATAAGAACTTACTGATTGCTTACTTTGTCCATTAGAGTTTCACTGCACATATTTCGCAAGATTGCCTGCTGATCGCATTTACTTCACTCTTATTCTTTTCTCGATAGTTCTAGGTCTCGCTACCATACAGCACAGTGGGTGCAAGCACAGAATCATATTCAATAATCAATTGCAGCCTTATTTGCTACACACCTGCTTGTAGTAATGGCTTGTACACATACGATAATATTTTCACGCTCATTTATACGTCTGAAAATCTCTGCATCTCTCTCTGCATTTTATATTTAGTGTCATTTAAGTCAATGTTGCACTGACTGGAACTTTAATTCATGAATTCGATCATCCTCCTACCAGCATCAGCAATATCCCCAACGCATACATGAAATGCATGAAACATGCACTCGCAAATACGGAAATACATGTACAAACATATATAGTTAGGTACATATATATGTATAGTGATATACGTAATGTTAGCACAAAGTCAAAGGAAGATCTCGTAACATCCCTGGGGAGGATCAACTGCGTGCCCCGTATCCGGAACGCTTTCGAACGCTTGTCCTTCGCTTTGATTTATGTCCTTATAAATGACGTCACTCGTCCACGTCCGGGGTCCTTTCCTCCCCAATGTGTGCACAAAGGATCTGCCGTCATATTATCCCGCGTCTAGCGTATATAAATGACCGAAATTGGGACTCATTGTGTTTGTCATCGCTGGAATATTTGTTCTGATTTATGAAGCACGTGGGTGCGATACCCTTGGCATATCCGGAAGCTTTTTGATATGATTTTTATAGAAAAAGGAGGGGGAAGAAAACGATTAACTTCAATCATTTAGGCATCAGCGGCATAAACTTTCCTTGATAGATAATTTCTTTGCAATTTTGAGTTTGAAATGTTATTCTTATTTTCATTAGGATATTTATCAGACGCATCCTTCGAAACCTGAATGAATGAATGAATCAATACAAAACTTTGAGGTTTCTAGGAAGTGGCCATAAATAAATCTTTCTACAAAAAGTTTTGTAGCGTGATGAAGAATTCCTCTCAGTCCCAATTTTTTCAAATATTGAGTCGGCATAAAAGGAAATGTGAATGCATGAAAGTGGTGAACACACAATTTTCCATGCAGTTGAATCCCATTTCTAAAATTTTTTTTAATTTGTAAGCCGCATTTACAATTGATTTGAAGAAGAAATTATTATTCATATGTAATATATTGCAGAAGCGCCAAAAATTAAATGTATCTATCATTGAGACATTGTTCATCATCTGGGAGACTTTTCCTTCAGTATCGTTATATCTGAAGGTTCAGTCATACAGAGTTTTTGAAATATTAACGATAATTAAAAACTTTTTGGGAAGTTGTTCTATATAAATATTAAAAAGGCTTTTTTCTATTTTAAATTGCGATCTCGCTTATTAATTTTTTCACCATAACAGTAACACTTGGTTCCTATTTAATTGGAAAAAAAATTGTATACCTAAACGTCGCACGCCTTTTTTCCAATTTAATATTATTTAGGAAATAGAATTTCTGAATACCTTTTTTCGATTCTTGTACGAAAATGGTTATTGTGTGAATATGAAAAAATTTGAACATAAATATTCGATGAACAGAATAAAATATAAATAAATTTGAAAGAATGTTTTTCCAAATATTTAATTGGAATATTCCACTATAAGAGAAAACATAACTATAACAAATGCGCAGTACAAAGATGCACTTCTAAAAAAAATCAAGCTTCATTTTTAAAAAAAACCAACCTTTTCAAGAATCATAATGATTGATTTATTATTCACAAGTTTTTGAGGACTAGATTGAGAATTGAAATTTTATTTATGGAATACGAACGTGATTATACGATTCGAAATCATGCATTCTAAACTTGTTCAAATCGAACTTAAGACCTATTTGGACCTAAATTTTTGAATTAGTATCATCCAATCATAATCAGGAATATAAACCTTTGGAATTTCAAAAATAGTTTTAAATAATGCTTATGACGTACAGTCCACTTCGAAAATGAGCGATTTCTACAAAGAATAATATATATTCGAAAAAAACTTATATACTTATTAATATTGTAAGACTTGACTTCACGTACGCAGCAGAAAGCTGCCATATTTATTTAAATCTAAGAGATTAAGGGCAGATTTCATTTCGCAAAAAATTCTCGACAACTCTTGTTAGTTGCTCTTCATAAGAATTGGAATTTCTAGAGCAAGAACATGCCTTCAAAAATATTAACTCTGCGATTCTGAAACAATTTTTAAAATTAAAAAGGGAAGAATTAATTTGTGCAGAATATTTTAAAGAATGAGATCGATCATTAAGAGCTTCAAAATTTCAGTTTTTGCCTATGAAGCTAGAGTACAAAGAATCAAATAACTTTTGCTAAATTTAGAACATAAAAAATTTACGCATAGGTTATTCCTTTGAATTTTACAGCAATCAACAATGGGTATATATCGTCAATTTAATAAATCACTATAAATATTTGATGCATAGAATGAAAATGATTACAGAATTTCCTTCTTTAAAATATAGAAACCGATCCCTTGAAAGACGTAAGGGAACCAAAAAAATCTCTCTTGACAAAAAATGTTAGATTTAACATTCATAAAATGTGTGAAGTTGTGTGGGTAAGGAAAATTTTTTCAACATCTTCAGGGTACCATATAGGAAGCTTAAATCCAAGTTTTCAACCAACAACCCTTTGCAGGTTATCCGACATCTCCAATTGAGGTGTGATTTCTTGTATCGAGGATAACAGTCGTATTTTTGAATTAATCAAGAAAACAGTTTCTACCATTTTCAATAAGAAAAATGAGGTTCACAAATTGATATAATAGATGTTTTTTCTTATGTTGCTTATTTGTTGCTTAACCATCGATTATAAAAATAAAACGAGTTTTGGAATTTTATTTTGATTGAATATCTTTTTTGATGTCGGTGCTATCGCAAAACTTTTAAGTAAAAAGTTGTAACTCACACGATCATTTACATTTTTTGTTTAAAACCTGTTTTTTCAAGAGCAATTGTTTATTTACCGTGGCGTCTGAAAGTTGCGCGCACCGGCCTCGGTGGTTGGTATTTCAATAGTTTACTATGGTTCAATATCATTTTACGCAATTATTCAAATATTTCTCTGGTTTGTTGGAAGAATAAATGAAAAATTCTCAAACATGAAGAATGAGAACATTTTTACAGGAATTTGATAACAAAACTTATTTACTAAAATTGTAAGATTCATGTTACGCACCTCAAAATCTCTAATTTATGAATATCCAATCTGTAATGAAATTGCAATACAAAATGTTCTTTATTCAGCTATCTTGTTATTTAAAAAACTCACAAAATAGAAAAAAAATTCAAACAAGTGGGTAACTTCCAGCCGAGTAATTGAATTCTGAAGAATAATAACATCTTGCGATGAAGAAAAATCGACTTTTTGGTCGATATTCTAAGAATTCCCTTCGACCAAAAAACTAAAAATCCAAGCAAAAAGGAAAAATTACGTGTCCCATCGATGTAGATAGAGGCACTCCCAAAAATTACCAGCGAAAAAATCTAAAAATCGACATGATGCTATCGAAAAGATGAAGAATTTTAAAAAGTTTGAATTTCTATACTTAAATAAGAATGTAACACATCTTCACTTTTGAAATTCTCAGAAACAGTCATTTTCACTTCTCGGAAGCGATGTTATTGATATTTTTACAATTATTAATTTTATATGAGGATCATTACAAGGTTGGTTGGCTGCACGTTAAGTTGAAAAACAAGAAAAATTCAAAATAACAAATAAAAGATAATTTCAATATAAATCATGCACACAAAAAAGCCGAGATTATATTTAATTGGAAAAAATAAAAAAGAGAGAAACGAAATTTTGAGCTACACCCCATCAACAAATGAAGATTTCAGACAAAAATCGTAGAGGATTTACAACTTTTGTCTAAAAAGCTTTGCGGTAGCACCAAAATCAAAAACTATATTTGATCTAAAAGAATTTTTAACCCTCTTTTTATTTTTAGGATCAATTTGTAAGCAACAAATAGATATCAGCTGTTTTCTTGATTAAATTAAATATACGACTGTTATACGCGATACGAGAAATGATCCCTTAATGCAATATGGCGGACAACCTGCAAAGGGTTGATGGTCGAAAACTTGGATTTAAGCTTCCTATCTTCCTAAAGATGGCAAGAAAAATTTTTCGTACCCAATCAATTGCAAAAATACATATAGGAATCCGACTAAATATACTGGATCTAATGATGAAAAAGTGTATGCACGACGACATTGTATGTGTGATATCAGCCCTCGCTTCGCTCAGGCAGCTGACTTTACACACGTGACATCTTCACAAATTCTTCACATTCAAAGAAAATTCAGTAGTAGGCTTATAGTAAATGGCCCTTCCATATTTTAGAGACCAGACTGCAGGTAACTGGTGCCCTCCTTGGCTTACAACAAGAACCATTCATAACTCCTAGGGTTCTAGCTTTGATTTCATACTTTCCTACTTTCCTTTCCTTAAGGTGCTTCATCAAGGATAGGCTTTCGCTGAAGGGGAAAATTCTCTTACACTGGTGAATTGTTAGTTGTAATATTTCTCCTACCTCATCTTAAGACCCTGATGAAGCGTTTGTCAGACGGTTTTTTTTCAAATATTGCGTTGTTCTTTGTTTTTGTTTAAATTTGAATTCAAGTAATTTTTGCGCCTGCGAAATCTGACCCGTCGTACTCCTCAAATAGAAGTTATTGGCGTGACTGCCATAACTATTCGAGTAGTACGACGGGTCCGATTTCGCAGGCGCAAAAATTACTTGAATTCAAATTTAAACAAAAACAAATAACAACGCAATATTTGAAGAAAAGCCGTCTGACAAACGCTTCATTAGGGTCGCAAGATGAGGTAGGAAAAATATTACAACTAACCATTCACCAGTGTAAGAGAATTTTCTCCTCAGAGAAAGACTATCCTTGATGAAGCACCTTAATTGGTGGGTTTGACATTATCAATAGGCATATCACGTTATTACGATCCAAAACTTTTAGCTTCTCTCCCCTCACTTCTCTCGCTAAAACTTTTCATAAAAATTCTTTAATTCCTAGTAGTACAACATCGCTAGATCCAAACAAGTTAAGTTTACCCCGTAAGGGATTATTTAATGGTTTATTCATAATAATAATAATAAGTATTATTATTATTGTTATCGAACCCCGGTAGCTCAGGTAGTTAACTGCTTGGATTTCCCAATAGAGGTCCAAGGTTTGATCTCTAAGTTGGAACCTCTGAAAATGTTTATATGTACATACTTCTATTGAAGTTCTGGTGGTTCTGATTCAACCTTAAACTGCAGGTCCTCTCATCATGCATTTGATTGCAATCCGGTCCGTGGATATTGGAGTAAAAAATAAGGCTGCCCAATATGTCACATTAGGCAAACTACTCTCATCGGTGTACTTAATTGCATTACAAATATGCATCCGTAACCGATGACATAAACTGGAACTTCCCCTTCTAGAGGATCAAAAATCAAATTGTTAGAAAATAATCTTTCGACATATTGGGCTGTAACGATCTAAGGCCTGAGATAAAAATTAGCTCCCCATCTCCGTGGGATTATTATTATTCTTAGACCAGAACAACAACAATAAAAATAATCCTACCGAAGATGTTCTCTAGCGAAGGCATTCTTGCGTTGTCGTCGCGGTAGGGTTAGAGCTTTCCTCTCATCACTTCGATGGCTATGTTGGCGGTAGCGCTGCTACTGAAAGGGTTTCCCATGCCAGATAGACAGAAAGCGAGGGGGAAAAGGACTTGGAGGAACACTTGAACCCAAAAATGGACCTATATTTTGTGGCATAGAAAAGTGGGCAAAGTGTAAGGGAAGAACTCTATTGGCTTTTATAACTTAGGTATCCGCATATAGCCACAAGACTGGAGGAACACAATCTAGCAGGCCAAGAACACTTAATATCTGTTGACGAATTGCTTCTACCGGTTGAAATAGCTACCATCAAGATGGAAGTAGAACAACATGTCCTCTATCAACGAAGTCCTTATGGAAGGTGTGGATAAAGATAACCAATTAAAGCTAGGAGCAAATTTGCTAGGTATAATGAAGAACAAGTACCAGGTTTACTTGTACTATATCCGGGAACCAGTGCTTTAGTGATGTTAACAGAAAAATTCTGTGAAAACCGCAGTACTTTGATAGAAGTTTTCGTCGAGCTTCATTAGTGTTTAGAAATGTAGAACGACCGAAAAGGAATCCTCTGATGAAGATGTACATCACGAAGGATCTGCATGCACTGATAATGCACCTTAACAACAGGGTTTTGTCTTTGTATTTTAATGCAGAATTACCATGGTTACAGGTGCAAACTTTCGTATACTGTGCGGCTGTGGCAGTTAATAGATCGTTAGATCGTAGAAAAAGACCTAGAGATATAGTCTTTACACCAAGAAGGGAACCAGATCTACCACACAAAAAGAGGTTGGGAATGGATATCAACAGAGTGAGTAAAAAAGCAAATTGGGTCGATTGACTCAATACAGGAAATAAAAATAGAACCAGGAAACTAATAAACCATGTTATTATAATAATTAAACCTTGGGACATCAAGACATTGACACCAACATCATCAGATGGTATTATAGACTCCCAACGGCAAAGACTCGATGTTGTTACCACTGTACTGCGTCGATAACATAACAGTAATTAAAGAGGTCAGTAAAATCAGTCCTTCTCGGAAGATAAAAGGAGTTTCTATCGTGAACTAAATAAAGAGCAGAATGCAGCTTAACACCAAAGTTCCTCTATTGAAATACATGGCTAACTACTGGTCAAGTGTTTGGGAAAGAACTCACAGAAGCAATTTCGACGCTCGAAATCCATCTGAATATTGACCAATAGCCTATCTCTGAATAATATCTCTTAAACAGCCTGTCAGCTGTTAACGCAGATAAGGTTACCGCTAATTGTGATGAGAATAAAATTCCTGACGAAGAACAAAAAGGATGTTGTAAGAAATCGCGGGGCAGTGAAGGTCTAGTAACTATTGATGCTGTGGCTATGTCGCAAGTTGGGAAACACCAAAGAAACTTTCTCATAGCTTACATCGACTACGAGCAAGTGTTTTCTTCAGTATCATGTCACTGGTTTCTTTCATTTTTGAGAGTTTATAAGAACTGCCCATGCATCATTGACTTCCTAGGTCATGCGATGATTCTTTGGAAAACACGAATCAAGTATTTTGATCATGAGCAACTAAGGAATAATGGTTTCGTTACGCAATGAATCCGTTGCGCCAAACACTAAACAGCATGTCTCATGGATTTGAAACACATGATGATGAGGATGGACATAAAGTGACCCACCTTCTGTACATGGATGACCCGAAACGATACGCTAGTTCAAACCATGAAATGCATCAAGTGGTCCGTATAACAAGTCAGTTTTCAGAAGACATTCACATGGAGTTTGGACCACAATTAGTTATGAAAAGTTCTCTACACTTGGTCAACAAAATCAAAGCTATCCAAACCTAAGATATACCTGTTTTCACGTACTGTTTTGGGCTCATCAAATAGTCATCAATAGTACTCGCAGTGGCTCAAAAATTTGTTCTATTGAACACTTGCAGCATTGTAAGAAATTTCCTCAAAAATCAGGAAGTTTGCGACAAAATCTCCTTAGAGTAACAGTTGTTAGCTCTAAAAAGCATAAAGAGGTGACTCATGTTACCTTCAACACACTCTGCCGCTGTGTAACGACAACATCTGTACAAGAAGAACTTCAAACAACATCATACACCTTATATTGTACCTACTAAAACAGCATCGCATGAAATTTCAAACTTTGTAGCAAGATTTTCGACATCTTGGCTTCATCAGCCACTCGAGTAAGTGCGTGGCTGATAACAAAACACCGGGTAAAGAGACTCGAGATAAATCTTTGACGGGAAACAATAGTCTGTGTTGATGTGTGATGGCAACACCGTTACAAGTAGAACTTGAAAGAACAGCATAGAGTGTATGTTTTGCCCACTAGAACATAATCGCAAGAGATTCAAACTTTGTGGCAAAATTTTTAACATCTTGACTTCATCAGATACTCCACTAAGTCCGTTTCTGATGATGAAACACCGGGTTAGAAAACCCGAAATAAATTCTTGACGAAAACAAATAATATGCATCCCATTCATGCATCCCATTTTGGCTGAAAGCAAAGTTCATCGAAGCAAACCCATTATCTTATGATAATTTCTCGCTAGTGGAGCGCAAATTAATCGAGTAGGTGGCTATAATTCCATAATGGGTTTCGAAGTCGGGGGTTGCGATCGCGAACTGGGAAAGTGAGCGGGTTGGGCTTTGCTGGTGCGTATAACTGGAATGACATAATTGAATAATATAACGTGCCGCGCTACCCTTCCTGAGCAGAACGGCCGTCGCGTTGCGTCGCTTCGCGTCGCGCCGAACCAAACCAAGCCGTTACTACTGTACAGAACTGAACCGAACTAAACTGAGTAATGGTAGTGTGAGTTGAGGACTCATGGGACCTCTCGTCACGCATATTTCATTATGCGATCTGGCAACCATGTCACCCCAACCCACCCACAACCTACGATCCAACCTGCCCCCCGTTATATACCTCCGATCCTATACTGTATAACTATATTCACTATACCATCGTACAGCGCGAGCGTTAGAGCGGTTGCTGATCCGACCAAATCGAATTCAAAGGACGACGAAACATTCGTACCGGTCCGAATTAATTGAAAGTTTGAGCGAGTAATCGCCTTTCGGTCCTCTCCATCTAAGTCCAAGCTCACATTCATGAATTCCAGTTCAATAACTTGATATTCGAATAATTCGAATCAAGCTGGTGATTTTATTTATAGTCAGAGGAATACTAAATTTGAAATGCTATTTTCTTGCAAGTTGACGCGTTGAGAAGAAAGGTTCACAGATAGGCATGGCTGGTTATAGGCGCAAATTCCTACTTTATTGACTTCGAGACCGTTTGTCAGCTTCAAGTAGTTCATGTCCATGCTAAGTTTACAAAGTCTTTTGGATAAAGTTGTACATTTACATGGTACATAAAAAATCTTTATAACCATCCTAGTACTCATTGAAGATCATCAAGGCGAATAGGTGAATTATTTTTTAAAACAGGTGACGGAAGAGTGAACAAACAAAATATGGTAGAAGTAAAATAAAAATGCACACAGTTGCTTCTCTACATGTTGAATTGATAGGAAACTTTACAGTCTTTGACCTATATCTCTCAAATTTGGAGATATTTTTTTCGGCATGCTGACAAAACTATAGAGGATTAGAACAGAAAAAATATTTTCTGGGTTTTCGAGAAAAATTTCCTGATCATGTAAAAGTTTTACAATTCATTCAAAACTAAAATTTGAGATTGGAAAAGGGGAAAAATGGAACGTTCGACACATGAGTATGTCTTAGACAAATTTAATTTACACATTTTAAATTAATTTTGTTTATTGGCTATACATGTTTTGCTGGAATCTGAAAAAACTTGTTTACCAAGTAAGTACTTAAAATTTTTGAGTCTTTGGAAAAAAGGCCAAAAAAATGTTCAAAATGCTCCCACTCTTTCATTTTTTATCCAAAATATCTAGTTAACGAACTCGACCTGTCTTTTTGGTCTCTCAAAATATGTGTCAAAGGGCAATCCAATCCAAGTAGTCTTTCGAAAGTTATTGAGTATACAGACACCAACGACGACGACGACGACGACGACGACGACGACGACGACGACGACGACGACAACAGACAGACAGTCACAAACGTAAAAACTATTTTTTCGGAATCA
>WSXT02000006.1:226959-239701 GCA_011762715.2 Neuroterus valhalla
CCTTCGACTCGTTCGGTAAACATCGCGCTCGACAAAAAACGCATCTGTCTATCCCTAGGTGCATAATATACTATTTTCGCTTCATTCCAGGCCATATTGGAGTTCGAAAAAAGGAAGAATAATCGCAGAGAAGTTCAGAAGTTCAAAATTCGATTTTAAGATTCCTATACACTTCCGGGGATTTATGGAAATTTCCAGTCATTAACGATAATTTTACAGGGAAATGTGGTTAATTACCATAAATCGCCTAAAATTCAATTTAGAATATTCCCATAAATTTCCGAAACTTAATGGAATTTTGCGGTAATTTATAGTATAGTATTATCATTCTGTCACAAAAAAGTATGTTTTTCGGGAAAAATACCATAAAACTTTTTTTTGCGGAAATCGCTAGAAGAGCAATCAAAAAGCCCAACCTGAAAAATGCGGCATCGTTCAGGGGCGAGTTTTTGAGAAAACTCAAAAAGTTTCTGGATTTTATGCATCTCGGAAATCGTAGGCTTTTGAAAAAATTTGTAAGGACAAAAAATGTTCATGGCAATGTTTTCCACAACTTTTCATACTGAATCGACATGCTGCAATAAAGAGTGCAATTAATAGATGGCGCTATAGAACCAAAGAAGGCGTTTTCTCGCTTTTTGTCACAGAAAAAAAATTTTATCGCAAAATTGTCGATGAGGAAGTTCTTTGTGTCCAAAATACCTAAAAAATCCATACCAAAACTTTTTGAGTGAACTAAACCTTTTTTTTCTTTTTACCAAGCCAAGATTTTATGAAATAATAAACACTTACACGTATTTTCCATGCTGCGTGCTCTACAACAAAAATTAGCACATTTTTGTAATGCTCGTTTGATATAAATGTTTAAAAACCTTCTCAAATCACGCTCAATACCGAAGTCAGCATAATTTTGGAAAACAATTCATAATAATAAATATTAATCCATAATAACAATTTATCAAAATTAGGAATATTTTGAAAGTCCTACTTACGAAAGAATTATTTATTCAGTCTGAAGTAATGATTTGTTATTTACCCACACTAACGTCGCCTTCGTCGGAAACAATGGAAAATTACGGTGACAGGTTTGTCACGCTATAACTCGTAAACGGTAAGTTAGACAAGAAAAATTTTAATGAAAATTTTGTAGGTTTTTCTGAAGCAAACAACTTTTTCATTAATAGTTCTGCGATAAAAAATTTTTTCTGTGTCAAAAAGCGAGAAAACTTTTTTTTATACTTTAGCGCCTTCTATTAATTGCACTCTTCATTGCAGCATGTCGACTCAATGAGAAAAGTTGTATTAGACATTATCCCCAACATTTTTCGGTTTTACAAATTTCCCCAAAAACCTACCATTTCCGAGATATGTCAAATTCAAAAACTGTTTGAGTTTCCTCAAAAACGCCCCTGAATGATTTCGCATTGTTCAGGTTAAGCTTTTTAAATGCTCTTCTAGCGATTTCCCCAAAAAAATATTTTTAGTTATTTTTTCCAAAAACTTTTACAGATTGACTGTACTATTTAGTATATGGTTACTTCAGAAGAATTATCCAAAATTCAATTTGAGAATTTCTATAAATTTCTGCAAATTTTCGGTTATTTATGGTAATTTTTACAGGGAAATATGTTAACTTACCATGGAATACCCTAAATATAGTTTTTAAAATTTCCGGAAATTCCCGGATCAGTAATCGATAAAATTACCATCTTGAATCAATAAATTTATGAGAAATTTAGGTAATTTTTAGTAATCTTACAGGTAATTTATGGTAACTTGAGATATGTAACCTAAAATTCAATCTCGGAACTGCCGGATATTTTCGGTAATTTACGGTAATTTATCGTAATTTTATCAGTTATATATGATAAATATCCATACATTACCGTAATATTCTAATATCTGCAACCACAATTTCCTCACAGCTTATATGGAGATTGGGCTGATTATTGTAAAATGCGAGCTTACAGATGTATAATTTTCATTATTCATCTCTGACGTCACTTTCCACCCCCCAGGGAGTAAAAAATACTTTTTACTCCCTAGGGAGTATAATATAGAGATCTAGCCCCGCTTCATAGGCGTCAAAAAAGCCTGAAATCATGCATGTGCTATAAAAAATTCTCTATTAAAATTCCCTGTCCCAATGTCAAAATTATAATCTTTTCTGAAATCCCCTTTTTAAGAGTCACAATCATATCTATTTACAGAAATTCCTTGTCTGAACGTCGAAATTATAGCTTGTTACTAAAATCCCCTGTCTAAACTCAGAATTTGAATTCTTTGAGAAAATTCCGTATTACAACTCATAATTTGAAGATAAGAATATATAAAAACAATTTTAAGTTGAATATTAGTACATCCAGGTGAAAAAATGCTGTAACTGAATCAAATTCCCGGCCATTTTCTGTGTTTTCCGGTGTGGAAAATTCCCAATAATTGTCGGTTTTCGAGATTTCTGTGTCAGGTATAGATGCTATGAATATTAGTTATTATATTAAATTTAATTAATAATAATTAATCATTAGAAAATTACAAAAATCATTTTCAAACAGTTCATAGACTTATTCAATTCCCATAGGTTTTAAACCCTCTTTAAAAGCACCCTACATGATAAGAAGTTTTCCATCCACGTTACGCAAAATTCCTTGGAGCGACTTATTAATAAGAAGATGCTTCCAACCTATCCGGTACCTCTAGATGAACACTCTTCAATAAGAAAGTTTAAAAATTCAGAAATTCATTCTTAAAAAATGTATAATGTAGGCAGAATATTTTTAATTATTGTGATTTAATTCATTTAAGAATTCTCAAACACTTTTTTTATCCCAGGGGCTGACCAAAACCTTGGAGGAGTTCCAGGATGGATCCTAACCCAATTCGAGCTGAAAGATCATACATGGATTCACAGATCCAGTCCAGAATACCGCCTCTTTGCAGAAAGCTGGTTATCCTACTTTCTTCCAAAACTTTCGAAAATGATGGTGATGAATGGCGGGCCTGTGATAATGGTTCAAATAGACAGCGATTTAGGAGAGGACAAACCCTGTCCCACCACTGATTGGCTATACGACATCTACAATTTATATTTAGGTAAAGGGGCAGTTCTTTTTACAATGGACAACAACAAGCTTCATAACCTAGAATGTGGAAGGATACAGAATACTATCTCAGCCTTTCGTACCGATCCGTATGAGTACATCAACGACTTCAGTCAATCACTATCTAAACTTTTCTGGACGGTCAGAAATATCTCCCCAAATTCTCCGAGATTTCTGGAACTCAGAACAGGTATAGCCTGGGATTGGAATGAACAGATACTCTTCATCGAAACCGAAAATTTCATAGATACTCTAAAAGACCTTATCGATTACGATGCCTCAATTATCATCTACATGTTTGCTGGTGGTACCAATTTTGAACGTGCAGGAAGAAGCAAGAACTACACTATGGGAATGACAACATCCTATGATTTTGATGCTGTTATCAGCGAATCCGGAGACATCACTGACAAATTCAACCAATTGAAATCAATATTTCCAGCCCCTGATTTTACGTTCATCTACGAGGATGCTTCTGAAGAATATGAAAGTACCCGTAATTCTTATAACCTCTATGGCACGTTAACTTTTTCATCTTTAGGATCGCTGTTAGATGAAGAGGTCCGAAACCGTTTTCAACTTCTAAATGTGGAATCCATGTACCCTTTACCTTTTACTAAACTGGGAGTTTTTAACGGATTAGTTTTGTACAAGACGACCATCCCCGAAGATTTCCCATCTTCAGAAGAATCAGTTAATCTTTATTCGAGAAATTTTCACGATAGAGGGTACGTTTACATCAACAGAAACCTTGTTGGGATTATGGACAACATAGACAAATTCACTCTCGAGATTGTTCCTCTTCCAGGCAAGACTATTCAAATTTTGGTGGAGAATCATGGTTACTCGGCCGGAAGTGTCATTGGCGAGCCGAAGGGGATCACATCGAATGTTACATTGAACAATCAAGTCCTAACAATGTGGATGATGTACGCTTTATCACTTGACGACGTTAAATACCTGCAAGATGCTGCAAAGCGATTGCAGCCCAGAAAACAATCGCAAGAAGGAAACTCGTTCCTGTTAGCTACGTTTAGGGCACCAAAGGATATGAATCATGCTAGTGATCACACTTATTTAGAAATGACGAAAAAATCCTTCAAAGGACAAGCTTTCCTAAACGAACGCAGTTTGGGGAAATATTGGGCAATTGGTCCACAAGAAGGTCTGTATCTCCCAGGATGCTATTTGAAACCACACCCAATGGAGAATCGTTTGCTGATTGTCTCAATGCAGCAAAAAAAGATGTATTTTGATGAAGATGAGGTCTCCCTGAGAATTTTGAAGTCAGGGTGCGAAAAGTCAATGTATGGAGGGAGGAATTCAGTTACGTATGTCATCTTGGTGTACCTCTGCTCATTTTGGAGAACAGGGTACTTTTTTATCTTCTTGATATATCAGTGTCTTTGAAAATTTATACAATTTCATTACGCAGTCATGTCATGTTTCTATATAAACAATTTGAAAGTTTAAAAAAAAATCTGCCTGATTAGATAAGTATTATTTGTTTCGCAAAGCCTCCTTCGCAATAAGTCACCTTCAGGCATAAAAGTCACTCTGACGAATGGCAGAGTGAAGGACTTTCCCGAGAAATTTGGGAAATTTGATTGTCCTGGCGGAAAAGAAGGTTGAATTTATGTCTTCAACCCCAGAGCCATCCCCCGAACAGTGCTTGGTAACTAAGTGAGAGAGTGACCCGTACTTTGTTCGCTCGGCAGGCAAGAATATATTGATAGTCAGCTCAAAACTCCATTAGGGCCGGCAGTATTCTCTCGTAAATACGAAAATGCTATCCCATTATTTACTGGTTAATTGGATTAATGAGACTCGTTATTGCGAGAGGGCCGTGAGTCGCGATCCATTCCGACCTACACTGAAGGAGGGTAAAGAGGGTGGTGTGTAAGTTGCGAGAAAGCCAGGGGGAAGGTTAGTGTTGGCGGGAGAAATGAGGGTGGTAAGACCACCGCGTGGACAAATACGTTCAAACCTCCTCTGCAGACCAACAACCCAATTCCATTTCCTCTCATAACAATCCTTTTCAACCGAAAACATCCTTAAAAAACCGGATTTCGGTCTTGGGCCACCTCGAATTTTTCCGACTGTTCATCACTGGTTTTATCGATTCAAGACTTCTCCAAAAATTATCCGCCCTAGGTCATGCCTTTTGACTGAATCTTACTTTGAGAAGGTTGGAATCTGTTGATAAATCAATGGCGGACTAGTGTGGGACAAGGAGAGAATAAGACTTTGTCACTATGAATTCAACTGAATAAAAATGCTCATTTGTAGAAATCAGAAATAAACAAATATGGTTATGTTGTCTTGAATCATTAGCATCAACGTAGCCTCCGGAAGCTTCAACCACGATCGTATTCGGAACGATCGATCCCGACGTCGCTGGAGGTAACACATCATCCGTCTCGTCATTTTCCACAACACTAGAAGACAATCTAGCCGGAAAAATGACTTTACTTTACAATAATTAAAAGATAACCGAAACACTTGACACTGTGATATAATCACTTTATTAAATTAGGAACAATTTGCAGTGGACTGCGAGTTTCGACGCCAGAATCCACATTTATTCGCAAGCATGATACGACTTGCGTCCTAATTCATCTTTCTGAAGACTTTTCTTAGTTAAGAGTCAAAACCGGACCAAACGTCGAAAGTTAGAAACGCGTATCAGTAAACAGTAAAAATTGGAAGAATGCAGTGCGTTGAACTTGGCTTAGAAATTGCAACGAGTGCACCACAAAATCTACGCAAATTAAGGGCATTGCATAAACCGACTCTGGAATTCTTGTGTTCAATCTACAGTTACGCCAATGTAACTATCACAGCAGAAAACATGTCCGCGCCAGAGATGACAAACAAATCAAAATTTCACGCCGGGAATCTTATGATTATGCACAAGTACGGCATTTATGGAACATTCGCGGGTTTTGCATGAAATTCTATAACTCACAACTATAGGTAAATCAGAAAGAATTTCGCGATTGATAACGCACAAAGCCGTAAGGGGAAAAAGTTCAACAACACCATCCCAGCATGAAATTTAATCTCCCGCGCGGCCATATTGTCAGCTGTGACGTACTGTCTGACGCTCTAGCAGTCAAACCTTCACCATCTTCGGATGGTTTTGTTGTACTTTGGCCCCAAATTACAGCTTTGTGCGTTAACAATCGCGAAATTCTTTCTTATTGACTTATAGTTGAGAGTTATAGAATTTCACGTATAACCCTCGAATGTTTCATGAATGCCGTAGTTGTGTATAATCATGAAATTCCCTGTGTAAATTTGAAAGTTATCTGTCATCTCCCGCGCTTCCATATTGTCAGCTGTGACGTACTGTCTGACGCTCTAGCAGTCAAACCCTCATCATCTTCGGATGGTGTTGTTAAACTTTGGCCCCAAGGTACAGCTTTGTGCGTTACCAGTCGTAAAATTCTTTCTTATTGACTTACATTTGGGAGTCATAGAATTTCATGTATAATCCGCGAATGGTTCATAAATGCCGTAGTTGTGCATAATCCTAAAATTCCCGGTGTGAAATTGCAATTTATATGCTATCTCCCGCGGAGACATATTGTCTGCTGTGACAGTGCAGTGGCGTCACTACAAAAATTCAGAGTTCGTTTATTCAGTGCCCTCAAACAAAACAGACAAATAAAGCAAGCTCTAGCGAAAGGCTCCAATAAGATTGAGAAACTCTCTAGAAGCACAAACCTTATTAGGAAATTAAATATCTCCTACTACTAATCATGTATGGATATGATGCTCAATTACAGAAGAAGCGTTTCGAATTTCCCAAGCTGATATTTAAAATCTTATCCTCCATCATACTATTATTGCAGCAAAATAAAAGAAAATGGAGAATCTAAAGCAGAGAATAATCGATGCTCATCAAGAGGGGATTAATCTTGTTTTATCGACCGGAATGGTCATTGGCACGCAGGTTACCCTATAGGAAATGATTTCTACCGAAGCAGAACATGTTATGACGACGGCACGTAGAGTTCGGGGAAGCGAGTCATATAGCCAGGTGAGACCAGGTGCAGATACATGGATGAAGGCTCGTGCCTGGGTAGAGCTGCCTTCCATATCTACTTGTATCAGCTTTTATGCATGTCCATGTCGGACTGGCGACTGGACGTCTTATAAGGCCGTACCATCTCTTGGCCATTCTTGCTCGCAACCAGTGGTCGACTCCTTCCTCCCTCCTCCCTCCCCCCTTTCGCCCCCATCGTTATCTTCTTCCTTCTCAAACGGTTCAGCGATCGTTTCGTCTTAGTTCTTTGGAAACTAGCAAGGATCCGTCAACTTACATCGACTCGATCTCGTCTTTACCTTCTCGGATACATTTCTTTAGCATTGCTTCTTTAACCCATTACAGGGTGTGGCGCGTGCACCACCGACAAAAATGGCTACTGATCACATTTCACATTATCGAGGTGGCATACGAGAGGTTCGACTGTCAGAGTTAATGATTCGTTCCTTTCTCCTACCAAGGAATCCAACTTTTCTAATTCGATTCCTGATTATCATATTCTATTCAGCTTTTTCACAAACATATCCACTTTTTTCGTGTACAAGTATAAGTCTATTACTATTTTTGGATAGGTGCTGTGTCGTAGTTCGTTCACAATTTTGAACCTCCTCAAAACGAATCTTCTTTTTTGCGCTTTCTTCCGTTGCTGTTCGGCTTTATCAGTCTTTATCCTATTTTTCTGTCAATTGTTGAATTTTTTAGGATCCCGTTGCCATTGTTGTCGGTAAATGATAGTAATAAAATTATTTTTAATAATGACACACAACTTAAAGGATTATGGAGGTCTTTACACGATTTTGTGATATTTTACGACATTCCAGAGGATTTTGAGTATTCCTAATTTTTGTAGAAGCTCTGGGGAAGGTTATAGATTTTGAAATAGTCTACAATATTTCCTTCGACTTTTGTGGGCAACTTATCAATTTCAAGCGATTCTTAGTATCTATAATATTTAAACAGATTTGAAGAATTTGCCGAGATCCCAAATACTTGAAAGGTTACCCCAATTTTTCTAGGATTTCATAAACTTGAAGGATTCCAAGAAGGTATCTAGGATAACAATTCTTTGATATTGTGAAGATTCAAAGGGATTTTAAAGGATTTCTAGAAAACTTAGGCGAATAAATGAAACAACATGAATTTGCAACTATAAGATGTCACGAAGTATCTAACGATTCAAAGGGATATCAGAGTTTTCGATGGGTTAAAATATTTACGAAATTCCCAGAAAGATTGTCATGCTCAAATATTTTTTCATTGCAATGGTTAAATTGAAGTCATCATTTTTGAATATCAAATTAGCCGCTTGTGGTGAGTTCCGGTTAAAGAAAAAATTCCTCGAATTTAAATAATGCATATATTTAAGGGAAAACATTTTTCATTGTTATTTAACAATGCGCTGACTCGATTGGATAGAATTTGTTTTCGCGGAAATGACTATAGGAGAGCATTCAAAAATCTTTACCTGAAAAATACGGGATCGTTCAGGGGCGGGTTTTTGAGAAAACTCAAAAAGTTTTTGGATTTCACATATCTTGGAAATGGTATGTTTTTGGCAAAATTTGGAGGAACAAAAAATGTTAGAGGCAATGTTTTCCACAACTTTTCTCATTGGGTCGACATGCTGCGATGAAAAGTGTAATAGACAGATGGCACTAAAGTACCAAAAAAAACGTATTTTCCATGTTGCGCGCTCAACAACAATTATTAGCACATTTTCGTACAGCTACATTTTTGTACAAGAAAATTCATTATTCAGTCTGAAGTAACGATTTATTATGTACCCACACTAACGTCGCCCTCGTCGGAAACAATGGGGAATCTACGGTGACAGGTTTGTCACGCTATAACTCATGAGATTTAAGTTGGATAAGAAAAGCTTTCGTATAAATTTTGTAGGTTTTTTTAAGACAAACAACTTTCTCATCGACAATTTCTCGTAAAAAATTTTTTTCTGTGCCAAAAAGCGTGAAAACGCTTTTTTGGTACTTTAGCGCCATCTATTATTTGCACTTTTCATCACAGCATATCGACGCAAGGATAAAAGTTGTAGAAAATATTGCCCCCGACATTTTTTGTCTTGACAAATTTTCCCATAAAACTACCGTTTCCGAAATATAGAAATCCAAAAACTTTTTGAGTTTTCTCAAAAACCCGACCCTGAACGATCCTGCATTTTTCAAGTTAAGTTTTTTTAATGCTCTGCTAGCGATTTCCGCAAAAAAATGTTTTATGGCATTTCTTGACACAAAATTTAACAGATATACTGTACTATTATAGATGGTGAATTTTCCTTCTCAGTACCTTGATTATGTATTTTCATGTTTTTCAAATATTGGATAAATATTGAAAGTGCGGTGTCGGGTTATGTTAACTAGCAAGTCACATTTTGTTATTCAGAGAAATAAATTGCCAATTCTGGAAAAATTGTATGCAAATCAAAAAGAAAATTTGAAAACATATAATAATAATTAATAAATAATGAAGAATTATTGAATAATAATTCATTATAATTTGAATTTGAGCTTTCTCGATATAATCAGAGGCACGTATGCAGAGCGCATACAACGTTCTCAATTTTTATAAACTGGAATCCCAAGAAGAGTCGCCTTCAAAATGTCGTTCCGAGAATGTAGCTCGTAGACGAGACGGTTCAAGGGGCTTGGGAAGAGGCACTTGCTACACCCCATCCTCGGCAAGTACAATTCGTGTTTACGTTGCAGCAATCGCAAAAAAAGTCCAAGGCCATTCGACAGTCATGCCCAAAACCTCATTCTGTTCAGGATTTCAGTGTATAATTTCCTGTTAAATCTTTCGAAAAATGTATCCTTCTTGTTTCCTGAAGAATGAGCATCCTTTTTTTTCTGCCTCGAAAAAAGATGATAAGTGCGTTCCTAGTGCGCAGAATGCTGTAGTCTCTTATTGAATAGGAAAGGTTCTGAAAAAAGATACAAGTTTTTCAATAAATTTTTTGCATCTTGTTTACAATTTGTACTTTAATGCTGAAATTATATTTTTTAACGATGTCGATTGGAGAGCACCTGTGACGTCAAAGGGGTCGGATTCTTCACCCATCAAAGCTCACAAATATAAGTGATTCTCTAAGAATTTGACTACGTACATTTTTGTTCGATTCGTTCACGCCAACATCAACAAGGTGAATCTGGAAATGTTTTGTTATTAAAAGAGAGTTTGGTGTAATCTATAAGCGGAAATCTTACAACAGTATTTCCGTGGTAATACAGTATTTGGAAGCAATTTAGACTTTGTGGGTATTCATGTCAACCTAAATTAGTAGCATAACCTCATTTTTTCACAAACTCTCAATTATTTATGCGCAAGAAGGAAAGCGGATTCAAAATTTTATATAAAAACACATTAGTTATATAAATTTTCACCCTAAAAGAACTCTTGAATTCCTTGATATAACTTTTTTATCCAAATTTTTGTTATAGGAGCCAATTTCGCATTGAATTCAATACCTGGGAATTTTTAGAATACTTGTCACCTTGCTGTTCACGTAATTCCAATTCGAATAATTGTTTTTCACGGTTCAAATTTTCAACTATTATATTCTCTCTAACGAAGCAAATGAAAAAAATTACGAAGTATTCTGAGTTTAGCTTGATAATAACTACTGAAAAATTATTTTATTCAAAATTGCGAAACAACCCTATTAAAATATTTTATGTAGTACGAGTACAGCTTCCTTGCAGGCGGATCGCACTCCTATAAAGGCCTGTAGAATAAATTGAACGTGAGATTTGACCAGAGCCGCGTGGCGGGGCTGGCTGTACTTTTAGGCCGATAATTATTCTATAGCACGAGGAAAATTCAAATGGGATCAATTTTAAAACACGTTCTTAACATATATTTATCCAGAAAAAATATTTGGTAATATTTCAAATATCCAATAAATAAATAGGTCCTAAGACAAAGTTATGAAACAATTATTTTTATGACTATATACGAATACGTTCTTACAGAATACATCCAATAATTCTACAAAAATATCAAATTAATAGCATCGACATATCTCAATATCGAAACTAGAAAAATAGTAGATTTCAATTGAATTTCTTTTTAGTTTTGACATTTTTGATGAATAATAAAATTAACAATCAATTCAACCATATTATAAAATTTTATATTACGCTTCAAATTTGGACAACGATTTGGTTAGCTTCATTATGTTAAACCTGTAAAAAATAAAGATGTTTATACAAATTAATTATGATACAAAAATATGTCGAGTACTTACTATAACGTTTTTTATTTCAAATGATGGGATCCATAGAATAAATGAATATTATAAAGTTGAAAAATCAAAGAGTGTATTTGTAAAATATATTCAAGTAGTTATCAATGAAATTATTTTGATGTATATAATTATTCATGTATTTCAATCATATATACATTGTTGAACTTTAGGAATTCAAATTGTAGCAAGTTTTGCTCGCTTCTTATGCTCCAAGTTTTTTACTAAAACGAAGGAGCTTTAACTAAAATAGCTGAATTTTCAAACATATACATTTATTTTCACTCGAAGAGATAAATTTTGAACCAAACAAATGGAATTTTTACTACAACCATGGAATTTTCGAGTCGAATAAGTTAAACTTTTCATTTTGAATTAAGAACAAGGGACTTCTAAATTTTTAAAAGTCCACGTTCCATTTTGTGTTCTTGTTTATTATCCAACTTGAGTCAGCTAGAAAAATTTCACAGAGCAATGACTTTGCAAAAGGTTTTCCTTAAAATGGAAAAGATAAAAATACTTTCTCTACTGAAGTATAGATATATATTAAAAACTTTCAAAATCAGATTAAGGAACGTAACATTCTCCAAATCAAATGATAAGAAGGTGGTTCGGAACCCACCGTAAACTGTAGGTCCTCCTCACCCCTGAATTAGTGGTGAGGCGTGCAAAGGAATAGAGAGAAGTTTATGCCGAGACTCTCAAAACCCGTAACAGGGAGGGAGTATAAACAAAATATTCCAGATAAGAACTCTCAAATTCAAAAAAAGGAAGCTATCATTTCTAGTATTTTGAGGTACAATTTTTAGCTGTCTAGGTTGCATTGAGTGATTCCTGGTTTTCTCATCCAAAACTAGCTCTTGAAATAGTTTTTCACCAGATATTAATAACTTTTTCAGCATTAGGCACAGTAAAAAACTTGCACTTTTCCGAAGCAAGTCGCGTATCCCGACTCGGATCGAAAAACAATGCACTTATATCCCATTGATTGCTTTGAATAAAAAGAACCTCTAGTAATTTAACGTTTAAATAAATTGGATTTTTAATTCCAAGTACAGGAAAATCGGATACTTCCGTTCATGTACTCGAAACACACTATGACACTTTTCCAGGGGCGTAGCGAAGGTGTCAAACGTGGAGGGGGTGATTTGAATGAAAATGCCGACTGGGCTAAACAATTTGCCGACTTTGTGGATAATACATGGATGAATAAAAACAACATTGGTGTGCTCATGTTTGTTAAAATAATTCTTATTTGAGCAACATTTAGCAATAAATATATAAGTTATATACTAGAACATATAATAACATATGTGTGCGTTTCAATGTTTT
>WSXT02000006.1:242127-252754 GCA_011762715.2 Neuroterus valhalla
TATGGCGTTCGCTGTCCAATGTTTTACGTTCGTCAACGAAGCTCAAAAATCGGGTTCATCGACATTGAACGCAAGGTGTAACTTTGTCAAGCGATGCGCGTTTCGGTTCCAAGGAATCCGGAGTGAAAAGCCCCTCGTTTTGATAGGACAAATAGTTCTTGCTTTATTGAAAAAATACCATATGGAAAAGGAAAAACTGAACTTTTGGAAGATTGTCACAAGTTTAGGAAAAAAACCAATAGACACAGGTTCTTCAGCAGGAAAATATCTTTAAATGTGTTATCAATCTTTTTCAACAGAATATATGGTTTTCATTTCAATCAGGAAAAATAAATTCGAAAATGAAATGATAAACTATTTAAAAAAGTGACTGAGGCTCAGACAGAAGATAAATAGAGAAAATTTGTTGAACCGAAAAAGACCTATACATTTGGTATAATTTTTCCGATTGGACGCATAGTTTTTTTTTCAATCATATAAAATAAAATAGCACATGAAACTAATAAATTTCTAGAAAAAGTACGCAACATATGAAAAAAATTGGGCAACAAAACTTCTCTACCGTTTCGGATGAATCAGCTATCTGTAAACAAAAATTCAGCCAAAAAAACATAGCGTTTTTGAGAAAATCGTTTTCGAGAATTTTTATAAAAATAGCAATTTCTCAGTTAATTTTAATTATTTTTTGAAATGGTTAAGTCAAGTTGAAAGAACACCTGAAACTACATCAAACAACACAGAGCAGCCACGAAAAATCTAGAAAACTACAAAAATATCAGGTATTTTCATTTTTCAGTTGACATAAATCCTTTAATTTTGGTCCAATCGAAGAATCAAAAAATCTGCCCGCCGCGCGGGCACATTCTCATCGCGCGCCTTGCACGCAGTTCACTTCGCTCGCAAGTTTGAGCGCGCCTGCGGTGCACGTCTTTCGGTTCTCGCGCTTCGCGCTCGATGGTAATCTCGCCTGGCGCTCTGCGCTCGGTTATGAATTTACCTCGTGCTACGCGCTCGGCCTTTGTACCTCCCTAAAGTTGTGTATAAAGCTTGTGAAACTCAAAAGCGAAATGTCCACTACTTTGATTTGATGAGTGTAAATTTTCTTTTGTTGAAGCTTCTCCGTCTTCAACGAATACATTCTCATCGCATGTCTCGTGCTGCGCACTCGATCAAAGTTTGTCAAAATAAGTAGAGAAGTTATGTTGCCTGATGTTTCTCACATGTTGTGTAGTTTTTATAGAAGTTCAATTCTTTAATTCTATTTTTTAGGATTGAAAGG
The DNA here is from genome assembly GCA_011762715.2 of Neuroterus valhalla. Classification (NCBI taxonomy): domain Eukaryota; kingdom Metazoa; phylum Arthropoda; class Insecta; order Hymenoptera; family Cynipidae; genus Neuroterus; species Neuroterus valhalla. The sequence goes on from WSXT02000006.1 coordinate 243,407, forward strand.
AAAACTACGCGTCCAAAGGGAAAAATTATAAAAAATTTACTACATATCCTGTTAAAGAAGTTGGTAACAAGAAACCGTACTAACAATTTTTAAATCTTGGAATAAAAAGTCCAAAAAATGATCAAAATGCTCCCCCCCCCCCCCCTTTCGATTCTTGATCCAAAATAGTTGGTTAACGAACTTGACTTGTCTTTTTGGTCCCTCAAAATGGTCGCCAAAGCATGATCGAATATGATCATTCTTTCGAAAGTTATCGTGTTCACAGTTTATTTTTCATTATTTGTTGTGCGATTAAAATCGGATTTTTTTATTTTTTGAGGAAACTCAAAAAGTTGTATTCACGATCTTCAAGGGCTCCCAAAAAGAGACATTTTTTCTCCCTGTCTTCCTTTTCAATCTTGCGTTATTTGGCTAAGAATTCTCATTTTCTTATATATTTTTGAATTTTGAAAATACCATAACTCGGACAATTTTGATTTTATCGAAAAAAATGATGAGGATAAATTGTTTCACTTTTTACCTACTATAGAAAGCCGTACTTGAAATTTTCAAGTCTTGAAAAAAATAGTGCAAAAATTCTTCAAAATACCCAAACTTTGTGAGTTTCCGTCCAAAATAGCTAGCTAACAAACTCGACCTTCAGTTTTTGACACTGAAAGAGTGTACCAAAGGCCAAAAAAATAGGTTCATTTTTTCGTAAGTTATCGTGCTCACAGACAAACATACATACATAGATACATACAGACATACAGACAGACACATTCGTAAAAAACATTTTTCTAGGTTCAGGGGGCCTCAAAACGTGGACATTTGACAAAAACGGGGGGAGCGGGTCAAATTTTACACAAATCTAATACCTTCTCATAATGATGAGAATGTAAAAAACGTGTCCCCTTATTTTGGACCTTTTGTTTATTCTAGGATATTATTTACTCGGCCGACACACTCCTCTCTCAAAATTTCTTCGACACGGGTCACTGATCCATCTCTCTAGCAAACTTTCCAGGTGAAATGTTCCACAAAGCCCGTCATACATGATGTTGCATACATCAATACTTAGGTCGACTCATAAACTTATATTTGATCCTTCTAAGAGAAGAGATATCCATTTTTGTAATCACAATTAAAGTTTGACATTACTTCTCACGCTGTGCCTGAAAGATGAATTGGGTTGGATTGGATTAATTGGAGCAAAGACCATATAATACCCGGGGATCTGTAAATCCGGGTCTCTAGAAGCGCAGTGTCTCTGGTTCTGGTTCCCCTCGCGATCCAATCTCCTGGAAAATGAACAGAGAAGCAGTAACCACGAGCCGTCACCGCGACATCTGTGCTAATTTCACACCGAGGTGACTGCGAGCGAGCGAGCGAGCGTCCGACCATACACCCATCCAGACTGCAAGCTACCCTGTCAAGCTGGTCGCTTCGCCAGTTGTGGGCTTTGTATCACAGATAGCTAGACCGAGAGAATCAGACGAGTTTTTCCATCTCTGCCTCATCCAGGTGGCAGCATTACTGTATACACTTGCACGTGCCACTGAACTCTGCAAGGGGTTCCTTAAGAAGAGTCAAATCCATTTTTTCATTATTGATGATTAATCAGGGCTGCTACAGAGTCTTCGTAATCTGGAAAACCTGGGAAACCTAGCAAAGTTTCGGAATTTTAGAGAAGGCCCTGGAAAATCTGCAAGGGTCCTAAAATTTCAAAAAAGGATTACCCTGAAAAACCTGGGTGGACCCTGGAATTTTGAAAAGTGGAGTTTCGGGGTTCGATCGTGTACAAAACTTCAAATTTTGCCGACATTTAGCGAACATTGCAGTTCGATGTGGATAAAGTTCTTAACGTTCAAATGAACGATGAGAAAAAAATTCCAAAATAAATTCTCATCGTTGATAATGTTTGCAATGACATAAAAATACACAATATGCAAAAGAATACGCAAGTTTTTCGTTCAAGGGATAAAAAACAACCTTTAACACAATTTTCTTACGTTCGGCTGCAAAATCGAAAAAGATCACATTTATTATGGAGAAGTATTATTCCAATCGAGATAATTCATCGCTAAAACAACTTTTGTGATGATAGAAATTCCTGAACTCACCCCTAAAAACCACCCTTTTTTGTAAATGACCGAAAAATCGTGGAGAAAACCGAAGGCGCAAAGCTTTGTGACCTTTCGCATATTTTCTCCACCGAAAAAATCCCATTCGTAATTAATCAAAGAATAGCAATGATAAAAGACCCCGCAAAAATGATAAAAACTACCCTTAGTGATAAACCATCAATCAAAAATCATATTATTACGTGTTTAATTATGTCCTGAAATAAGATATCTAATTACCCCTCGAACAATAGGAGGGGTAAGAATTTCCACTCGACCCTTGAAAACTACCCCTATTGAAATTGATAAAAAAATAACTCCGAAAGACACCGTATCTTTAAATTCTTGATGATTTTTTTCCATTAGAAGTTATCTTAATTATCTCTCGATGAATGGCGGTAGTAAGACACCCCGCGAAAAATACAAAAGCCACCCTCAGTGATAAACCATCAATCAAAAATCAGTATATCGCCCAAGATAACTCGAAGTTTGTCAATTTTTCCAGATATTAGATCCTAAAACAAGATATCTTATTATCCCTTGAATAGTGTTTCGGGTGAGGTTTTACACTCGAGCCTTGAAAACTACCCCTATTGAGATTGACCAAAAAATAAATTCAAAAGAAACCGTATTTTTTACTTTTTGCTGATTTTTTTTCCATGAAAAATTATCTTCAGTGATCCCCCGAAGAATGGTGGTAGTAAGAAATCCCGCCAAAAATACAAAAACCACACTCAGTTATAAACTATTATACAAAAATCAGTATATCACTCAAAAGAACTCAAAGATTGTAAATTCCTCCAGATATTATGTCCTGTTCAGATATCTAATTATTCTTCGAATCATGGTTGGGGTAAAAATTTCCACTAGACCCTTGAAAACTACCCCTATTGAGATTGATAAAAAAAAATCCAAAAGGAACCGTATTCTTCACTTTTTGCTGATTTTTTTTCCATAAAAATTATCTCCAGTAATCTTCCGAAGAATGCTGGTAGTAAGAAATCCCGCCAAAAATACAAAAAACAACCTTAGTTATAAACTATTTTTGAAAAATCAGTATATCGCTCAAAATAACTCAAAGTTTGTAAATTTTCCCAGATATTATGTTCTGAAATGAGATATCTAATTATCCCTTGAATAGTGGTTAGGGTAAGATTTTACGCTAGACCCTTGTTAACTACCCTTATTGAGACTGACTAAAAATTGAATCCGGAAGACAACGTTATTTGTACCTTTTTGCTAATTTTTTTCCATAAAAAATTATTTTCAGTAATCCCCTGAAGAATGGTTGTAGTAAGACATCCCGCAAACAATACAAAAACCACCCTTAGTTATAAACTATTATTCAAAAATCAGTATATCGCTCAAAGTAACTCAAAGTTTGTAAATTTTTCCATATATTATGTCCTGAAATAATATATTTAATTATCCCTTGAATAATGGTTAGGTAAGATTTTACGCTAGGCCCTTGAAAACTACCCCTATTGAGATTGACCAAAAACTAAATCCGAAGGACAACGTTGTTTGTAACTTTTTGCTAATTTTTTCCCATAAAAAATTATCTTCAGTAATCCCCCGAAGAATGGTGGTAGTAATCCATCCCGCGAAAAATACAAAAACCACCCTTACTTATAAACTATTATTCAAGAATCAGTATATCGCTCAAAGTAACCCAAAGTTTGTAAATTTTTCCAAATATTATGTCCTGAAATGAGATATTTAATTATCCCTTGAATAGTGGTTAGGGTAAGTATTTACGCTAGACCCTTGAAAACTACCCCTATTGAGATTGCCTAAAAACTAAATCCGAAGGATAACGTTGTTCGTAACTTTTTGCTGATTTTTTTCCATGAAAAATTATCTTCAGTAATCCGCCGAAGAATGGTGGTAGTAAGAAATCCCGCGAAAAATACAAAAACCACCCTTAGTGATGGACCATTATTAAAAAATCAGTATATCGCTCAAGAGAACTCAAAGTTTTTAAATTATTCCAGATATTATGTCCTAAAATAAGATATCTAATTATCCCTCAAATAATGGTTAGGACAAGAATCTTCACTCGATATATTTTATGTTCTTTTTTTCTAGAAATTCAACTATCTTTTCTAAAATTCATGTATTTTGTTGTTGATGATTCTTTTTTTTCGTGGGAAATTAATCTGTTTTAGTTGAAAGATCATCTTCCAATTGAAAAATCAATTATATTGTGTTTAATTTCTATCTTTGTTGTTGAAAATTTAATATTTCTATCGAAGGTTCATAATTTATGTTGCAACTTCATCAATAGTGAGCCACAGACGCTAATTTTTACATGGAAATAGTGAATGCAAAAAGAAATATCAAAATTACCTGTTGCACTTACAGTGTAACTCACTGTTTTGCTTAAACGGAGAAAAATTCGTAATCTTAAAAAAATAATTTTTTTGCTCTACATGCAAAAAAGTATTTATCAAAATTTGAGAATTTTGTAACAATTTATTATTCAGAAACGTATTAAACATTATATGAGTTTGTAGCGTTACTTTCTATGATATAAGAATGCGTCAAAAATCGTGTGACCCACAAAAAAAGTATGCTTCTGACAAACTGGCGCGTCTGAAGTGAAACTTCAGCAATGGCGGAATAATGGAAACTTTACACCATATAATGTGCTGAATGATTTCACTTGTTTTTATCGCACGATTTCCTCAAGATGAACCTTTTCCTCACATTCTCTTATTCTTCAACTCACAAGATTCGCTTACAACCTGCGGAATCTGCAACAATAAAGTTAAGGTTTGAGAAGGCATGCAAGTTAGAAGTGAAACTTCCAAGTAAGAATTGGCAGAGGAGACGGAAAGAGTAAAACGCGGAGCAGTCGTGTAACCAAAAGAAGTTGAATTATGAAGCTTAACAGTGTGAAGTTTGCATCCTTTCGTCGTTGCTGGAGTTTTACTTCAGACGCGCGTTGTTTTCACACGCGCATTTTTTTCGCTCACTTGTTGTGCAAACTGATTATTTTTTTTCTCTAACTCAAGAATTTGAATTAATCATTTTACATAAAAGTGGACCTATCTAGTGACACGCGTGGGGAACGAAATTCCTCCCGTTGCTCAACAAATACTGATTATGAACGTTTCTCAAATAATCATCTAAAAGCAATGCGTGTCTTTGGAACATGCGGTAGGAACGGAGATTCGGATGCGTATACACGTACGTCCTTCACCCTTAGCACGCATTCGAAACTCCTTTCCTACCGCATGTTTCAAAGACACGCATTACTTTTATATAATTATTTGAAGAACATTGGTGTTCAGTATTTGTTAAGCAACAGAAGGAACTCTGTTTCTTGCGCGTGTCAATTGACACGTCCACTTTCTTACTTCTATTACAAGACGATATTAAAAAATATGAAAAATCGTAAAGATAGTCAAATTTTTGCGACTCAAACTTTGTTGTGAGGCTAATAACAATAACCTATCCAATTATTTAAAATTGGTTAAAAATGTTGGAAAATGTAACAAGCTGCATTTGCGTGAAACCTACAGGTCGTAAACGATGCTCGTAAAAATTCCGACCGCAGTCATATTCTAAAGTCAATAACGCTCTTCAATAACGCTTTTCAGCGTCACGGTAGCAAGATACTTTTTGTGGATTAGGTCTCTACCCACGAAATCTCTCTACTCTCGTATAAGGAACTTTGTTCCAAAAATTATTGAAATAAAAATTGAATTATTAACTTTTCTCTGAATACGAAACTGATTCCAAACAGAAGGACGCCCCTACTATCTAACAGAGAGGCGATTAAAGTATTCCTGGCCTGAAATGAGGCAATTCGTTTTTGAGGCTAGCTCCTGGTACCAACACTATTTATGTGGACAACTTCTGAGATGCCAACCATTCAATGAAAATATTTTAATTATAGAGTTTAATCCTAAGATTCTCATTTAAGTGACCCTGATCAGCTACAACAGCAGACTCTGGTCACCATGAGCAAACCAAGAAATCTACTGCACCGACCAATTTATCCAATCAAATCCTCGGAAAAAATTGTCACGCCATTAGGACTAGAGGGGAATTTCAATAATCAAGAAATCAAATGCAATTTTTTGTAAAAAAAAGACCGGCCGCTCCACTGGGATCCGAACCCGGGAACTCTCGTTATCCAGACGAGTGCTCTCCCAACTGAGCTTCGAAACGGTCCATTTAATTTTTTGATTAAATAAATTTCCATCTTGTCTGAATGACGTAAAATATGTTTCGAAGATTTGATATGATAAAGAGTTTGCTGCTGAAGCTGATCAGGGTAACTTAAATGTGAATCTTATAATGAATTTCTGTAATTACGTAAATGTGTGTATGACTTGAAAGTGTATACTTTCTGTGAGAAGATGATCGATGGGCCGTGCCGTAGCTCAGTTGGGAGAGCACTCGTCTGGATAACAATAGGTCCTGGGTTCGGATCCTAGCGGAGCGCTGAAGTCGGTCCTTTTTTCACAGGAAGTTGGATCCACTTTCTTGAAAAAATATTTTGATATATTTAGTTATTTTACATAGCAGCATCTCAAATAACCCCAAGCATCATGTTTCCAACGCAGTTTTCTCGACTCAGAGCTCTCCAAAGATTCCATACCTTACAAAGTTTGCAATCAGAGCTTCGAAACGAGTTTCAGCGGAAAAATGTATTTTTACAAACTCCCTCCCCTTCCTGAACCAAAGTTCCAAGGTTGACTTCCGGAGAGGGTTCCAGGCAGGATATTAACCTCGCGCTCCTGGAAGCAACAAATAAGCTTTCTGTGAGTTTGTTAGTTCTGAACAAAGGCTTGGCGACAAATTTCGTTTGTTGTTGCGGGTGGAAGAGGATGAGAGAATGTACCGGTCGGGTTGTAACTCATGGTGCGGATGTAGTATGTCTGTACCTATAAACTATAAAGGAACGTGGCCCTGACGCATAATATAGAATCGACAGGCGATGGGTGGGCATTTTGTGCGAGGGGGTTGGTGGTGAACGAGCTGGGCAAAGGGGGTCGAAGCCACCCCCCTGGAGGTTCGCTCGTGCCGCGCAGCACAATATCGCGGCAACATAACTCTTCTCCCCTCGTTCATTCCCCGCGACCACCCCAAGCGGCAGAAACATCAACCCTCATCCTCTTGCTCCTCTACCGCCACCTCCACCAGCACCGCACCGCACCACGGCCGTCGCCGTTTCAGCCACCTCCACCCACACTTCCATCCCGCCCGCTTTGTTTCAATAATACTGTTTATATTGGAACGTGGAGCATTGATCTGTTTGCGCGTCGGCCGCCTCGCTCGCCTCCCTCTCGCACCGAAGATGGACATATTGGGTTCCAGAGTTCCACGGTTCCAGCGTTTCATGATTTCGATGCTCGGTGGTTTCCGAGTAGTGCTATGTTTAAACAACCGTTGGACGGAGCTTCTCGTATTTTGTATTTCCTGCTTGGCATTTTTGTTCTCTGATATAGCACAAAATGCTGCTTTTTGTTTTTGCTCTTATCCTCGTTTTTATCACTGACGGTTGAAATTGATTGATGGCGAGAGACTGGAGTTAGTTTGTAGGATGAAGAGGGGTTGGAGTTTCCAGTCTTTTTAACTGAAGATAAGGAAGATAAATTTAGTTTTTGATGTATTCAAAATCATTTAGGGCTCTTCCTGGTACATGAAATGAACTGTTTTTTTGGACCTGACTATAAGAAGAGACTGCTCATTTTGTTCCATTATTAGGCAACTCAGCAGAGCTGAATTACAGGCAAAATCTGACATTAAGTGCAATGTTTTTAAAACTTTTCAGTTTCATAAAACGTACTAATGAACCATGTTGATTGCGACCCCATCAGAGAGTCGGAAACGTGTATATTTTTGAAAAAAAGACATTTTATTGAATATACGCTCGAGAAAAAATTAAATATTTCTACAAATGGAATAGAACATTGAATTAGGTCCTCCAATACTAAATTTAAATTTGCAACCAATTTGAAGATCCGGAACATTTTATTTATAGATCAATTGAAGTTTTGTTAATAACTTTTAGGAAAAAATTATAATAAAGTTGCAAAGTTGCATAATGATTTAAATTACTGTTTAGAACTAAACGCAAGATTTGCAACCTTATTGTTCATAAGCTACATGCAGTTCTTTATATTTGTGGATTCTCGATTTTTTTTCTAAGTATGCCTTGGTGAGAATTCAAATATTAAAATTTTTAGTCATTTTATTTCTTTTTTTCATTTTGAGAAAACATAATAAAGTCGCAAATGGGGGTATGATTAAAAAATGCCAATTTAAGATGCATTTAGAAATTGCAACCCAATTGAAGATTGGGATCTTATGGAAATATCCCTATTTTGAAAACAATCAAAGTGTTAGTGTGTTACTAAGGTATTTGTAACAAGGTTATGAATTAAGAACTCATGATGGAGTCTGGCGCTGTTGGTTTTATTCGTGACTCAAAATTGCCAATTGCTGATACGGATCAAGTGAGAAAAAGAGTGACTGAAACCCTGATTAGTGGAAGGCGTCAGTCTCCTGCCAACATGCCACCCATTCAAATACTAACCGCGCCCAGCGCTGCTTAACTTCAGCGATCAGACGGAAACTGGTTTTTCGAGCGTTGCATATATTTTATTAAATATTGCAATGATAATTATTGATAAATTAGGCATGAAAAAAATTATAAAACAAAATAAAGGACTTCATTATTCAATTTGGAATGGATGGAAAAGGAATGATGCAGTTCGAAACGTGTTACATCTATAGATATAATATAATAAACAGAATCGAATGCCTAATTATGTAAATTGACAGCTGTTTCTATAAAATTTGATCATTTTGATTGATGTTTATCAGGCTTGTATTATTCATAATTATAATTTTTTATTTCGAAAAACAGTCAATCATTATCTTGGAGTTTTCAAATTAAAATATATAAACTTATTCTGGAAAATTGTAATTTCAGTTATAATGCTATAAATAATTTTATTTTGAGGACGAACAATCGGAAACGCGAATAGTTTCATCGAACGTATTTATATAAACAAATTCGATTTTTTCAAAATTTGTTCAAACATTCTGTTATTTCAAACGGATTTTTTCTGATATTAACTATTTAATAAAATAAAATAAAATAAAATAAAATGCGATGTTTGTGGCTTATAACCAGTATAATTAAATTTGATGTTAAAATGACGACGCGTTTCGATGCAGTACTACATCCTTATCAAGTCATGTTTCTGTTAAAACAAAAGCGGAT
>WSXT02000006.1:256077-270322 GCA_011762715.2 Neuroterus valhalla
AACGAACTCATCCTGTCTTTTGGGTCCCTCAAGATGTGTGCCAAAGGACAATCCAATCCGATAATTCTTTCGAAAGTTATCGAATACACAGATTACAGACTACAGACTACAGACCACAGACTACAGACAGACAGACACCTTCGTAAAAAACATTTTTTCTGACTCAGGGGGTCTCAAAACGTGGAGATTTCATTAATTCCGCGAAAGTCAATTTTCACATAAAACCGATACCTTCTCATTCAGAATGAGAATGTAAAAAATGTTCAAAATTCTCCCCTTCTTTGATTTTTCATCCAAAACAGCTGGTCAAAGGACTTGATCTTTCTTCTCCGGTTCAAAAAAAGTGTGTCAAAGGACAATCAAATATCATCATTCTTTCGAAAGCTATCAAGTATACAGATTACAGAGTACAGACAGACAGACACATTCGTAAAAATCGTTTTTTCTCACTCAGAGGGTCTCAAAACGTGGAGATTTCATTGAATACGCGAACACCAATTTTCGCATAAAACCTATACTTTCTCATTCAGAATGAGAATATGAAAATCAGAAATTTTATTTTGTGAGCAGTCTATGGGAGGTACGGAAAAAAGTAAAAGTACTAAAATTGTTTATCTAAAACATTTCTACGAGTTTGTTGTCATTCATTTTTCGATAGGGCATGTAGTTTTTGTTTTTCCAGCAAGAATAGTCTAAAAATTAAAATTCTAGTTTAAGAAAAAAATTGTTCTTCGAAAGAACTGTTCCCTTTTGATGGAATGCGTGATTTTTGTTTTGAATGTAATTATGTTAATATTAGAAATAGACTAACTAAATTTTTTTGAAAACAAAACAAGGTACGAGGTATATAAGTTGAAATAAATAATTTTCCGCGTTTTTGAGCGCGCGACCGATTCTTGTACCCGGCCCTTTATTTATTATCGAGCGCGAAGCGCGAGACCCGAAAGACGCGCGCCCTAGGCGCGCTCAAACTTGCGAGCTGCGCGCGAAGCGTGCGATGAGAATGTGCCCGCGCAGCGGGCAGATTTTTCTTTTTTCTTGCATTCACCATTCCATGAAATTGTTATCCAACTTTCATCTCTCCCTTCAACACCTATGTCTTTCACATTCTCTACGCTTCTTTACTATTCCTTCTAGTTCATCCTAATCCCATCTAACTCCAAGGGAAGATTCATTAGGTTTATCATAGCAAGGGCATGACACGATTATTATGATTATAATTCCCAATTTGACTCGACGTAAAAAATAGGAAACTATGGCGCTAATCGCCTTTCCTCCAACTATCTTCGACAAAGTGAGCTTACGAAACAAAAAAGAGGAATTGTAGAACTTTTCCGAAAACTTTTACGTTGAATGGATTACACGAAAAGACATTTCAAAGGTTATCTTTTGACGTCAGAGGTTGACACTGCCATTTTAACTACGCTGACACTTTCGAATCATTTGTCAAAATTCAAACACAATATTTGCCGAAATGCAATCAGCGCCTCAGTTTCACATTTTGCCCGCTGAGTCAAGTTGGGAACCAACTGTCTATAGGGTACAATAACTGGCGTGGCATACCCCTGATCATAGGCAAGAGATAACGAATCAAACTAGGCTTTTTTTCAAACTCGAGTAAAAGTTTCGCAGTGCACTCCACGTGGTCTGCGTTGGTAATACCAGGAGGTGGCGAAGCCAGGGCGGTACGGATCAACGAGTGGAATGTGTAATCAGCTGGGATTGCATTAGTACAGCTAATTAGGCGGGCCCAATGCTCTGATAATATTATAGTGCCTTCTCGACGCGACGCGACGCGAGAAACTCTATAGGATAGAGTAGAGTGGTGGCTTGAAGTGCAATACCAAAAGGAGAAGTTGGGGCGTGGTGAAGTACCAAGGAGAGCAACAAAGTTGTGGGAGGACGAGACTCAGAATTGAGCTACTCAGTTATTCATGTCGCAGGGTAGTCATGCGCAACATCCTCAACTAAACAATTCACGCAAACTCGTTTTTCCTCAACTCTCAACACTGCAACTCCAGGCTAGAAGAAAGAATCGAAACTTACGACAAAAAATCAGTGACGATTGTACCAAATACAATCAAGATCTGCACTGGAACACTTCTTTTTTAATTGTTTATAATCCCTTCCTTATAAAGATTTAAGAGTCATCACATGACCATTACATATACATACATATGCAAATTTTCTCATCTACAAACCTTATTTACTACCTTACCAACTATTCCTCACAAAATCATCCTGAAATTCCTCTCCATTTTAGACGCTTGCTTTTTTACAAGTAATTTCTTGGTTTTTACTTATTCCCTTTACCCATATATTTCTCTCCTCACTTACAGCCTGTTTATCCATTCCTCACTCTGACCATTTTCATCAAAAATCGATTCTATTCTCCCTCGGACACTTTCTTCTCCTCCATCTCCACGTGAACACTTTCCAGCACATGAAACCATGATTCCTGCTCATGCGTAATTGCTCTGCATAAATTCTTATTTTCATTCAGCCAATATCTACAAGCTCTTACCCCCTCCTCACCGACTCTGGATCTTACTACTCTATTCCATTTGCCCTGCTTTTTTATCTTCTTTGGGTATTCAGCTCACCCTCATCAACCCTATACCAGCTGTTGTACCTTGACTCTGAAATTTTCCCCTATCTTTGTCTTCCTTGACTTACCTTTTCTCTTTTCCCCTATTCTCCGCTTTTCATTACCACTCACTTGCATACCACACTCAGCCCTTTGTTCACAGATCTCCTCCTCCTATTTGGAGTGTTTCACGTTACCTCTCATCTCTCTATTCATAATCTTCGCCAGACACACGATTAAAGTAATCCCACTCCCTTTCCTCCTTTTCAGTTTCTCATCGAAATTCCATCATGTTTTGAGTTCCACAACCATCATTTTTTCTCTCCATATTTCTTACCTCAGCACATAACCTGGACAGCTTGAACTCACTCCCATCACTCATCTGAGAAGTCTCTTATGCACACTTTCTACTTTCTCATGCTCTTTTGCTCCCCAGGTTTCAACTCCATAAATTAACACTGACAACCCTAGCACATCGAACATCCACATTCTCATACTGCAGTCACACTCAAACCTTTTTTCATAACTTGCTTACTTACTTCCCATAACATTCCTTGTCCCATCACTTCACGCGCACATTCCGAACTCTTTCTCACTTGCAGTTCAGTTTCTCCTCCTGCTATAAACCAAGATCATTAGAAGCTACCTACTCTGTGCTTTCTCTTCCTGAAACACATCATCTTAATCTCAGTCATATCATCATTCAATGTTGTTATTTTGAATACTCTCCGAACACTCTTATTATTAAACTCATCCCTCTTCCATTATCCGCTACAAGAACTACGTACATAGTCAGCGTATGCAAGTGAATAAAGCTCTCCTGCTCCCAAAATTCTCCTTTTTTTCGCTTTTTTTGCATCCTCTCCTTCCAGTCTGCTTATGGAATACTAAACGGAAGAAGGCCTAATGGGCACGCTTGCCGGAGTCCTCTTCCTCTCCAGAATTCTTCTCATTTCCTTTCTCCTATACCTTTACCCTTATCCTAGTCTCCACAAATAAATCCTTTATCACCCCCATCAAACATTCACCAACTCCTTTCTCCTTCACGACCTTCCATAGCACCCACCTGTTCACGAGGTCAAATGCTGCTTTAAAATCCACAAACAGTGCAACTTGTTTTCTTCTCTCCTGACCCAAGTTCCTATTGGCTATTAATTGAACACATAGATCTGATGTTTTCGGTGGTCTCCATCCATTCCTGATAAATACGCTTTTTAGCATGAGTACATGAGATTTGACCCACTCCGATTGACTTCGGGTTCGATTCCCGCCTCGCACTCTGGAAGGGCTTCGGCGGCCCACGCGGTGAACACTTGCCTTGCAAGAGAGTGTTCATCTCCCGGAATTCGTGATGTAGGTACCTCTAGAAAAAAGTGCTTGAAGCTTCCAAGTAGTTGAAGCTGTTTTTCTCGGTGGTTTGGAACCCACCTTAAGCTGTAGCTTTCCCTACCACTAAGGTAGTGGTAGGGTGTGTAAAGGAAGGGTTGAGAGGTACGAGCAAGATATATACTTTGAGAGGACACATTGAATCATCCAATCTAGTTATATAAAATTTTGTATGAATGTATATATTTGATATCAGAATGGTAAAACCTTTTTAAATAATAAATTTCAATTGATGATTGATTTGGAAATCTTAAAAATAAAAATATCTAATAGGAATATTTTGTTCGAATTGCAGTAATTTGATAGTTTATAAATTTTTCAACGTTCCAAGAACGTTGGTTCCTCATCATTCATAAGTTTTTTGTTAATGAAACAATAAAATTCAGTTGAAAAAATGTATACGTCCTGCAAAATTGACAATATATAAGCAGTTGAATTTCTTTACATTTTGTTATACTGAACAATATTGATAGCCCCAAAAAATAATTGAATTTCGACTGAAAAAAATATTGTTTCCAACTAGAAGTGGAACATGTTTAAAAAACCAACTCGAACCAAACATAAGGGTTTTTAAATTTGCGATGTTGAAGTTTTTTACCAGGGCTAAGAAAACTATTTTTTGATGTTATTTTTTTAATCTGCTGGTAGATATGCAATAATAATAATGAATTATGAATATATTTTCGATCTCTGATAAATATATCAACGATTCGATATTAATAATACATACCAGTAGATAAAAAAAATTTTTTTGAAGAAGAGTTTTTACTGAAAGGAAGAATTTTTAACTACAATTATGGATTTTCCAATTGAAATAGATTAGATTTTTAGTTATGAAACATTAATTGTGACAGAACAAATAATTTTCAACAAAAAACTGACTTTAAACAAATTGTTACATTCTTGAATAAACTGATGAATTTTCAAAAAAAATTGTGAATGTTAAATTATAGTACTTGAATTTTAAACCAGAAAGGAGGATTTTTAACTGAAGTCATGAACCTCAAACAAGAATAGTTGAACTTTTGACCAAAAATTTATTTTCAATCATAAATGGGATAGTAACATTTTCGGCTTAAAAATTGAATTTATACCCAACATAGGAGTTTCCATCTAGATAAATTTTCGACTAAAATGAGAAATATTTAGATGAATAACTTAAACTTTTAACCGTGCAGAAAAATTTTCAAACAAGAAAATAAACTTTCGAAAAATATAATTTTCTACCAAAAAATCGATTTTTCAACGAAATATGTGAATTTTCAACAAAATGATTGGATTTCGTATTCAAAAAGGAACCTTTCTATCCAAAATGTTGAATTTCGAAGTAGGAAAAAAAATTTCTAATCAGAGTGAAACAGTTATATTTTCAGTTGAAGAGATTTTTTTCCAACAAAACTGATAATTCTTCAGCTGAAAAGATGAATCATCATCTGAAATAGATGTATTTTATAGGGAAAAGATGAATTTCTTACCATAAACATTGATTTTCTACGAAAAAACGAATTCTCCTCGAAGTACCGGAACTCTCGAAGAAATAAATTCGTTTTTAAATTAGGAATTCAATGCTCAACTGAAAGCCTGAATTTTCACCAATTAAAGATAAATTGTTTTGACAAAGTTTTCCAAATTTTTCAACCAGAGGTAAAGCGTAAATTAAAATAATGCAGCTTCAACAAAAAAAAATGAAATTCCCAACAAAAGAATTTAACATTTAACCAAGTGGTCGATTTCATTACTAAAAAAGGATGAATTTGCAGTGAAAAATTTTCACAAGTTTTCTATTATAATCCAGAGGTTTTACTTTTTCGAAATATGTACTGCTTCCACTATAAAAACTGCTTGAAGCATTTTCTTCCTTAAAGATTAGGAAGAGAAAACTTTCAATTTGTGACGAATTTTAAATATTGAAAGAGCTACTTTTTTAAATTATTCTCTCCTATAAATCCGAAGTGTAATAATTCTGAAAAGTTGTTTAAAATATTCCGTATTCCAAGATGAATGTATATTTCTTTACTGAAACTCTCTGCCCTAAAATGGAAACTATACTTATTCCATAAACCAAATATATTTGTGAAAATTCTCAGAATCAGACTAGAAGAACGTTACATTTTTTAAAGCAAATGATAAGATCTCTTTTTGATTCACAAAAAGAAGGCTGTCAATTCTCATATTTTTACAGTAAGATTTTCCATTATCTAGGTTAAGTCAAGGAGATTCCCAGTTTTTAATGAAATTTATAGTAGTTTCCCCCTTTTTTCCCACTCAATAAAATTCCTGGTTATTTCCGGGTCTTTCCTGGTTTCTTTGACTGGTTCCTGGTTTTCTTTCCTGGGTCTTTTTGACTCGCCACCATGAGAAAATTATTTCCAGAATGAGTCATCATTTATTAAAATTCAGACATTTCTTTATAAATTGGTAAACAGCTATTATAAGGAAAAATTTGTTTATTGAAAAAGTTCTAGTCTCGAATGACATAATCAGTAATGTCGATTTGGATCTTAAAATCATATAGAAAAATTGTTCCAGCGATATGATTCATAGTACGATAACACTACATTAACTGCATTCGTCATGATACTCCTCTTGAATTTCAATCGATTTTTATAGAATTTCTAAAATGAAGCATTACCTAATTTCAATAAAACTATAACTGATTTGTGTGCTGTTGGCGCAAATATCCTAAAGAATACTTTTGGGAAATATAAGAAAAATTTACTGTCTAAATTCAAATCAGTGAGTAATAGGTCACTGGATCAATTCAGTTAAAATTTACACTGATTCACAATACAATATTGCTGACTCAAACAGCTATAAATAGTTCCCGGAATCAAATAAGTAGGCATTTTGACTCATGAACAGTGAAATCTTACTAATCAGAATTTGGAGAGCAACAAGAACTTCGGAAGAACTACTTCATTAAATTATAGAAATTCTTTCAAAATTCTCAGAAGACAAAAAATGTTGCATAATTCCCTAATTTTGGTAATTTTCTTCTACTTAATGAAGAGTTACCCAGTTTTATAAATTCATTTAAATTACAAATATAAGATTCTCAAATATATAATAATACTTAATAGTTCTGGAAGGCTTCCAAAACTCAAATTACTTTGACAATATCAATTTATAGCTTAGTTGTTCGACAAATCTCAGAATGTTAGTGTAGGAAATTTTTAAGAAACGATGTAGTGATAGTGAGCGTCGCGTGCCTTTTGCTTATGCTTATGAAAAAATTTCAAAGGAAGGAAATAGGCAGTGTTTGTTGTTCAGAGGGAAATGTCAAATAATGGAAAAAGTGAGAGCAACTGCCTTAACATCTGTTGACGTACGAAAATCGAATAGAAATAGTTCACACGGGCACTGTTCATCGTAGAATTTTGCAGAATTTTGTAGTTTACTTGGACGCATCTAGAATTCGTAGACCCTAGGGCCAACAATCGTTCGGGGCCACTGAAACGCATACTTCAACTGATCGATTTTGCACGAAAAAAAAACATTTTTAATTTAATTTAATTTAAGAAAAAATCCAATGTGAGATATGAGCAACCCCTGCTAACAACTAGGTGAGAGTGGGGAGTTGTGAGCCGGAGGGAGTTTTAAGCCATTTCATTGTTGAATCTCACCGAAATTTTTTTTTGATACTTGTGTTTGTGGTATTTTGAGGCCCATTTTGCATTCAACTCTAAAGAAAAGTTTATAAAAACATTCCTTAGGCCATTGGCTCTCTACACAATAAAGAAAATTTGATAATTGTTCATTGCTTCGATAGCGATGCGTCCACTCTAAATGAGACCGATATGGGGAGTTATGAGCCACCAGTTGTAGGGAGATGAAGTAAGTCGATTAGGACTTCTGCATCATCTGTATCGTTACAATGAAGAAAAAAATAAATAGAAATAATGCAATACATTGTAACATGTGCGACTGTGTCTTTGAACTTGAAGGGTCCCAACATGACGACTGGGTAATACACCTGTGTTAATTGTGAATCTGATTAATTTTTCAAAAACTTTTAGTCACATCAAATTTATCCTAAATTTCATTCTCTACTACTTTAATAAACATATATTATAAAAACATTCTGTTTTCTGACATTTTTTTACATGGCTCAAAACTCCCTAACAAAATTACGAATGCCGATTTTCGGACTTTTAGCCGATCTGCAATATTTCAAAGACGACGGTGATTTTTCTCTAAATTCTTTTGTCCAGTAGTTGTATTTAGATGTCCTCTAAAAATTCAACTTAAAACATTCACAATCTATCGATTTTTATGGAAGATATACCTCGAAAAAAAAAACTCGGCTCACAACTCCCCACTCTCCCCTACATCAAAGATATTTTTTATCTTTATTTATATAAGATTCCGGATTGATTTCGGAAGAAATCCGAAAATTCTCAATTTTTTCCGAATTTATGGGGGCCCCGAATTTGCGGGGGCCCTGTCGCCATAATGGCTCCAATTGTCCCGTACTATATGCGGCCCTCAGAAGTTTAAATAGGAAAAAATCTGTATAAACTAACACAACTGGCATATTCAACTGGGTAACTGGGTACTTCTCCACTAT
Organism: Neuroterus valhalla; assembly: GCA_011762715.2. Classification (NCBI taxonomy): domain Eukaryota; kingdom Metazoa; phylum Arthropoda; class Insecta; order Hymenoptera; family Cynipidae; genus Neuroterus; species Neuroterus valhalla. The sequence continues at coordinate 264,618 of WSXT02000006.1, forward strand.
TGAGAAACTGGCACGTGAAAAACTGTCCAAACATAATTCCTCAAATAGAGCAAAAAGATGGTTCAGGTTCTTCCCAGTCAAGTTTTTCAATCTTCCCGGTCAACTCGAAGTAACATATTTATATTTGGCGCAAAATGCAAACAGTTATTTCTATTCATGACGTCCATTCTAAATATCCTTTAACACAACAGGTCAAATCTTTCAAAATAAATCAATTTTGAAAAGAATATTCAAATTTTCAACAACAAAATATCATTTCTCTTGCGAAAATCGGAACAGCTAAACTTATAATTGAAAAAATCAATTTACGATTACAAGAAAAACATATTTTCAACCAAATAGTTCATTTTTTAACCAAAAAGATAAATTTCTAAATAGAAAGATAAATATTCAACTGACGTAGTTCAATTTTCAACCATGAAGGTGAATATTCAATTCAAGCATGGAGATTATTTTCCAAATAGAAAGAATCATTTTCCAAGCAAAAATACAACGTTTCAACAAAAAAGTCGAATTTGGAACTCAAAAAATAATTATTTTCAACCACTAATGGACACTAAAATTTGAAGTTAAAAAAACCAATTTCCAATTTCAAATTGAAAAAAATGGATGTTAAACTGAACAAATGAATTTTCAACTAAACCTATGGACTTGCAAATGAAATCAGTTGAATTTTTAGTTTAAAATAATTACTTATAACAGAAAAAAAGAACTTTCGACAAACAAAAAAAACTAACTTTCAAAAATATTATCACATTTACACACAAAATGATGAAGAAATGAATAAAATTTTTAATGTTCAACTGAAGAAGTTAAATTTTAATCCATAAAGCCGAATTTCGAACTGAAATGATGAACCTTCAACTAGAATAGTTCAATTTTGGACGCAAAATTAATTTTCCACCAAGAAATCCAATTTTTCAATGACATAGTTGGTTCAACTCTGAAAATAAAAGTTTTTCAAACAACTTGGTGAATGTTCGACTAAAAAGAAAAATTTTTGACTGTATAACATAAATTGTTAACCGTAAAGAAGAATTTTTTAAGAAGAATATTAACTTCCGAAGAAAAAAATAATTCTCTACCAGAAAATCGACTTTCAAACAAAATATGTTAAGTTTTAACCGAATTGTCGAATTTTGAACTAAAAAAGATCAATTTTCCACTGAAAATGAAACAGTTGAATTTTCAAATGAAGAAATCGATTTTCAACCAAACCGATGAATTTTCAGACATAATGATGAATCTTCAAATGAATAGATGTTTCTAAAGAAAAAAGATCAATTTTTGACCATAAAGATTAATTTTCTGCAAAAAAGGCAAATTTTCCACGGAGTACATTCTCAAAGAAATAGTTTAATTTTCAAATTCGAAAATCAACGTTCAACTAAATACTTGAATTCTCACCAAAAAAAGATGCATACATTTTTAACAAAGTAGATACGATTTAAACAAGAGGCGAATTTCTAAACGAGTTCAAATTTTAAACAAGTAGTAGTTTTTTCAAATCAAAAACGATTAATTTGCAATGGACAATGTTAAAACGTTCTCTATTATAATCGAGAAATATGTCTTCTTCGGAATACTACTTCTACTCCTAAGACAGCTTGAAGTACTTCCTTATTTGAAATTAAGAAGAGGGGACTTTAAAATCGTGACGAATTTTGAATTTGAGAAACGATTTTCAAGAATCCCTCTCTTCTAAATCCGAATTATAATTAGTTTAAAAATTTGCTGTTCCATGTGAGAAATTTCCTGTTGCAAGTGGAATTATACTTCCTCACTGAAATTCCCTGCCCTAAAAAAAAAACTATAATTATTTTCTGCAATTTCCTGTCCTAAGTCAGATAAATGAGAAAAAAAAAATAAAACGTAATAAATACAATTTTTTGAAGGAATTTGGATAATAATTCTTTCTGTATGTTTGGGCTATAATCAATTCGAATATCAAATTTGAGTCAGCTAAAAAAATCTCACAGGGCAACAAATTTGCAAAACGTTTTTCTTATAATGGAAAAAAAATTCTTCCTCTTATGGAGTCTAGATGTATTTAAATATTTGGAGAATCAGAATTAAGGAACGTGACATTCTTTCAATCAAATGATGAGACATCTTTTTGATTCATGAAAAGAGAGAGGTCATTCTTCGTTGGAGGGGGGGGGGGGGAAGGCTTTTGAAAAGACGACTTTTCATTGCGCATAAAACGATTAACATTATTTTAAAGTTAAACCAGGGGACTGTCTTTGGAAACTGAGGGACAACATCAGGCTTAGGTTTTCAAATATTTAATATGAACTTTGAATAATATGTGCAACAGAAGTTTATCTTCCATTATTACAGCATTTGATCAATTGCTGTATGAATGATATTTTGCATTCAATCAATTGTGAAACCTTCAAGTTTCATTTCGATCTCCGGTTAAGACACGATGTACTTTTAGCAAGACCCAGGTCGAGCCCTCAGAAGATTTTTCCTCACGAGATATAAAACTGTATCGAAATTCCCAATTATCTGGAATTTGTTACACTCAAAAACTTATAAACAATCGGAATGTACGTCCTAATTCGTTCTTTTTGTTAATTAATCAAAACTTCCTGAAATTCCAGAGCTTCCCTCTCTCATATCAATTTTATGTTTGTCATATACTGGAGGCTGAAAGGATCGATTAGTTCCACACGAGATTTAACACTCTCCAGTGTCAGCACTGGTATTATCTTTCTGGCAGTGTCACGGTTCTCCACCAGTCACTGTTTACACAGTTACGCGCAAATCTTGGGGCACTCGAGTCTCTCATATTAAAACGGGCCCCTCCATATGAGCGGGATGGTACCATCTCGGTTGTGACAAATAATAGCGAAGCGGGGTGAGGGTGCACGCGATACGTAACCCCAACACCCTCTCCATGGGGGCAATTTATCTATATTATACCCTCAGTTGGCTCTACTGTGTGTTTTGACAGGAACAGCATTATTAAATGCCCTGGATATCTGATCCCCGACACCCTTAATCTACATATTATACGGTTACCTACGCGTGGCCAGCTTCCCCGGCCAATGTCGTCCCCATGGCACTTTTAAGGGGTGTAAACGCCCTGGACGAGATTCAGTCAAACCAACATCGAGCCACTTGAAGCAAAGCACAGTGTTCCATTAATATTTCTTACAATATTTTCTTTCTCTAATCGCATTTATTCATATTCATTCCACAACATCAACCCATCACAAGTAGCTAATCAATCTCTTTAGCAATCACCCCAGTTGAAGAGCTTTACCAAGTCATCATAATATTCCACTCACAAAATCTCTCCACGTGGATCCATAGGTATCTAAAATCTTCCGTTCTGGGCGTCTCTCTTCTTATAAATAATTTTCCTCCTTCTATATCTATCCTTGCATACGTATCCTTTTTATCATTAGAGTATAACGAATATGATGTTTGAATAAAGAGTACACGATGACTTCTAGATCTATATAAAACTTATCCCTTTCCCCTCTCCTCTACCTCCTTTACTCAAACATTTCTGAGCGACTAAGTGATTTCTATTCCCTTTTTCATTCACTTCTCTTCCACCTCAACCTTGCCACTTTCATAATTACTCTTTCATTCTTCGTCATTCACTCATCGCGCTCCCTCGCATTTATTCATTCCCTTCTCACCTAATCCTGCCACTTTGAATCTTTACTACATCCTTTTGCAATTTTCCTGCACTTTCTCTTTTACTTCTTCTCCAAAAACATCGCTTCCTTGACCTCGTTCCCTCATCGCAATCTTGCTAGGCATGTTCATCTTCTTTCTCTGAATACCTTAACGAAATACTATGTTTACTTCTATTCTTTATCCACCTCTATATTTTACTATATTTTGACTCTTCGAGAATTCCATCTTTCCAGCAATTGTCTTCCTCTGTCTTTTTCCTCCGATTTTTCTATAGTTTCAGTCAAGTACCATCTCCTTTATATCTATTCGTGAAAAACTAGTTCCTTTTGCTTGCAGCGTATATCTCAAAAATTCAAACTCCTTATCTCTCCCCTGTCCTCTCTCCTTCCAAGCATCAATATCTTCGTTTTTTCTTCATAAATATTGAACTGCTTCCCATCTAAATATTTCTCTAACCCTCTAATTAGACACTCCATTTCCTCTTTGTCCTCTGCCGTCACCACTAATTTATCAGTGTATGCTGGTCAAACAAAACATCAATAATTGTTGAGTTATCTCGAAAGGGGGAAGGTCTGTAAGGCCGGTTTTGTCGCAACTTAGATTTGGCCCAAAGAAGTCGAAGAAAAAGACTACAGTATCAGCTTATAATAAGGAATCAATTCCGCATTGAACAGACCACCCCTATTCTCATCCCCCCCCCCCTATTCTCTCCGAGCAACCCGTAAAAAAATAAAAACTTCACCGCTTCTATACAGTGTTTTCGGCAAAAAAACCTTCAAAAAACAGAAAAATACATATAGAGGTTTTTTAAGGCCGCTAGTTCCAAATCCGAGGCCCAATGATCTCTACCATATCAGATTCGAGATCATTCGAAGGTCAAGCTGCAAAAAATCCGATAGGAAAATCCAGAAAAATATATATATAGGTTTTAGGGGTGACTATTTCGGATCCGAGGTCTGTTGACCTCCACTATATTAAATTCGAGGTTATTTGAGGGTAGAATGTTGGTAAGCTCATGGAAAAAACAGGAAAAACTACATGAATATGTATTTTTCTGGATTTTTCTATTGGATTTCTCGCAGTTCGATCTTCCAATGACCTTGAATCTGATATGTTCGAAGTCAAATGGACCCCGGATTCGGAATCGGCGACCCCAAAAAACTATGAGTGCACTTTCCTGGATTTTTTTGGGGATTTTTTTGCAGCTTAACCTTCAAATGACCTTGAATCTGCTATTATGGAGGTGGACGGACCCCGGATTCGCAATCAGCTACCCCGAACACCTATATATGTATTTCCCTTTATTTTTTTATTGGATTTTTCACAGTTTGACCTTCAATTGACCTTGAATCTGATATGATGGAAGTCAACGGACCTTGGATTCAAAATCAGCGACCCCAAAAATCTAAATATTTATTTTACTGGATTTTTCTATCTGATTTTTCGCAGTTTCATCCTCAAATGACCTTGAATCTGATGTGGTAGAGGTCAATGGTCCTCGGACTGAGAACAGCGACCCCAAAAACCTATATATGTAATTTTCTGTATTTTTAGCAGTTTCGCCATCAAATGATCTTGAATCTGATATGTTAGAAATCAATGGACATCGGATTTGAAATCAGCGATCCCAAAAACCTATATATGTATTTTCTTCGATTTTTAGCAGTTTCGCCATCAAATGACCTTGAATCTGATTTAGTTGGAGTCAATAGACCTCGAATTCGAAATCAGCGATCTCAAAAACGTATACATATTTTTTTTTCTCAATTTTAAGCAGTTTCGCCATCAAATGACCTTAAATCTGATATGGTGAAAGTCAATGGAACCTCGGATTCGAAATCAGCGATCCCGAAAACGTATATATGTATTTTTCTCAATTTTAAGCAGTTTCGCCCTCAAATGACCTTGAATCTGATATGGTTGAAGTCAATGGATCTCGGATTAGAAATCAGCCGTCCCAAAAACGTATATATGTATTTTTCTCGATTTTAAGCAGTTTCGCCCTCAAATGACCTTGAATCTGATATGGTTAAAGTCAATGGACCTCG
>WSXT02000006.1:283112-312781 GCA_011762715.2 Neuroterus valhalla
TCAGCGCATCAAAATACATAGGTATACGCAGTATGAAAGATTTTGGAGGTGGACCTTAATCGGAAGTACACCCCTTTTAATTATAAGTTCAATTTACATCTCCAAATATCCACGGACTACTATAAAAAAAAATATTTTATTGAATAATCTATGAAATCGGGATTTCTAAATCTTATAAACAACGAAATTTCTATTCACTAAAGTTTGAACACATTTTGTCTCAATTTATATCCACATTTATAACAACAAAACATTTTTTCTATGCTTTGAAATTATACATTTCCACGTACCAAAATCTTTTGTACATTATTCACAGAAATTAATCACTGATGAGGGCCCATAACAGAGGCCCAAACATCTGATTCAATGAAAAATTGATTTCGATTATTACGTGACCTTAAAGCCAATTTTGCCATCAGCATACAAATATTAATTCAACTGAGGGTCAATACAACTCCATCTTTTAACATTATGAATCAATATTCATTATAATTAATTTTTCCAAAACTATGCGGACTTCAGTATTGAACGTAATTCAAGAAGGTTTTTAAACATGGAAAATACGCTTTTTTGGTACTTTAGCGTCATCTATCAATTGCACTTTCTATCGCAGCATGTCGACTTTTTGGAAAAATTTGTAGAAAACATTGCCTCCAAAATTTTTTGTCCTTACAAATTTTACCAAAAACCTACCACTTCCGAAATATATCAAATCCAAAAACTTTTTGAGTTTTCCTAAAAACTAGCCCCTGAACGATCCAGCCTTTTTCAGGTTGAGCTTTTTGAATGCTCTTCTAGCGAGTTCCACGAAAAAAAAGTTTTATGGTATTTTTCCGAAAACGGCCTTTTTTGTGACAGATTGACTGTACTATATCAATCCAGAATAATTAACCCTTGACCTGAAGATCATCAATAAAAGGCAAATGATGGCACCAAAGGATCAAAAACGGGTTCTACCCATTAGCGGTGGGTCATGAAGACAGACGTGTCGTATTATTCACGTGAATGCTGATGGGCCAGATTTGAGTGCGGGGTGCGAACGACCCCATCGATGGAATTAATAAAGCGCAGGACACCAATCTGCTCGCGACACAATAACCATAGAGCAATCGAAGAGAGTGCGGGAGAAAGCGGACAACGATCGAGGAACCCCGCGGAGTCACTCGGTGGATTCTGCATGATTTGATTAGCCTCAGATTGACCCCATGCGCCACCCTGTTACTGCGCACGCCATGCAGAGTCTAATCACTCACGGTGGCTCCTTTTTATGCCCCGACCACCCTTCTTCCTTCTCTTTAGTCTCCTCCAGAGCACCCCAAGGCCTCCGCACCATTAGTCTTGCGCCAGGCAGTTTATGTCGGGAAATTTGCAATCTTTCCATTTAATAAATTGACGCTACTCTGGCCGGGGGTATAAAATTTGAATACATTAGACCTACACGCAGCAGCTCTCCTGTCTATCGTAACGCCTTATCATCACGGAGATGATCTTACATGGGTAGTAAAGAATTTTTATGCGGAATTGCAGACTTACGAAAACCCTTAATCCTCCGAATTCGAAGGAATTCTTATCTGAGCCGTAAAGATAAAGTCAACCAAATGTTTCTTGTGGTAAAACGAAAGGACTTAGGAGATGTTATAAAAGTGCAAGATGAATAGATAAAGTATTTTTTCTCGATTACCTAGTGTCATTTCAAGTAGAGAAGCGCTAAAAGTGCGCCTGAAGATAGTCTATCTGATTTATCTGCAGAGTAGTTAAAACTGACGCCCCTTGCGTTTCGGTATTATAATGGTAATACCCGTGCAGTTCATATTATTGCTGACGCTTGGAGGGTGAATACGAGCAGACATACGGACGAATGAATGGGAGAGTCAGGGGTTAATTTGAGACAACGCGAATAAATGTAGTTAATATTGGATATGAAGGGGAGCTGTGAATCGGGGAGCCACCCCCGCAACCTTGTCACCAGGCTCCCCTTGCAATCGAGACTCATTGCAACCTATAGTCCACATCTGTCCCCACACGCATATCATCGAACCTGCTGAGTCCGAATTTGCAAAATCTGACCACATTTTCAACTAGGGAAAATTTGACTCGTTACTGACAAAACAATTGATATTGTTCGGAATCTTGAAGTTTCAAACTCTCGATATTGGAAAAGTGGCAGAGTAAAACTCGAGAAAAGTCAAAAGACTGTCTTCATTACTGACACAAGCGCGTGACTGTCTCGCAGCTGAATGTTGCTACTACGTATAATTCGATTAGACGTTAGTCTGAGAAGGCAGCAAAAGAGGCGGGTACGAAGACTAGACTAGAAGGAAGAAACACCATGAACCTTCATTATGTTACCTTACCCATTCGGTCTCCTGGCATTAGCGTTGGTGGTAACTGACCTAACGGTTTCCTCTGCTAAATTGAAGGAGTTAAATGGACGTAAGATGACCAGAGGGGAGCAACCCTGCCATTCCTGATTATATCAAAAGTTGTGGTTCGTTTCCGTCGACCGCGATAAACTTTCTCGAAATGGAGATACATCCTTAACGTGTATTGCTCCTAAAGGCCCAGATTTAATTTCTTGTAAGGGCACATCAAAGATTCATGATCCCATTACCGAAATTGAAACAGCTCAAATTAACTGGCACAACCTGTCTTAAAAAGCTAGTTATGTACTCTCAGCACTATACTAACATAACTGGATAATAATGTTCAAGCATTTATAGCAGATGATGCAACATTTTTTACGAGCAAGTTTTACAATGGCCGTCTGGACAAGATGAAGGACAGAGAAAAATGAACTGTGAGCTCAGAAGAAAAGAGAGCTGCACAAATATACGAGGAGGGGAGGAATACTAGAGAGAGTAGTTTCACATAATAAATCGTAAGGATAGGAAAGATTGTCATACAAGAAGAACATAGGCGTTGAAGGAATCATCCATTTTCTGTGCAAGATGGCTGTCTCCCAAACAACGTGAGCCCGTCACCATGTCGCAAGATTTGTTGACATAAAGACTGCCTGATGTTAATGAAGAAACATTACGTTCGTGATATTGCGCCTCTTTGTATACCAGACACTCCCCCGGTATATGAACTCCGATACTAAAAGACAAAGTACCTAACTCAAGCCAACACAGCGTGGGTTGTCATTCCATTATTGGGACGATCAATCTATAGGATTCGGAAGATTCTACGATATATAGACCTATATTGTTTATTTGAAGACAATTTAAATCTGCATGAAAATGAATAAATTCCATAAGTGAATCTCAAGCCAGAACACTCCTCTTATGAAGCGAGGTTTTATTCAGAAGCTCCAAAAGTGATCATCTCAGGTCGATGTATCTAATATTGAATTCAAACCTACGATGATTTACGAGTACGTCCGCTGATGCGTTAGCATGCCAGAATGTGTATGCTTGGCGCAAGCGCAACCCCTTTTTCCATCCACCCCCATGTATTGACGCGGTGGTCAGTGGCAGAACTGGGAACCCTCACTGACCAGGCACTGGGCACCCCTCTATTCCTTCAGTGGAAACGGCGTCCATGGAGAAAGCTGTATGTCTTATGGAATGCCTATGATGCCTTCTTTCAACCCCACTACAAGTTCTCCGGTCTCCCATCACCTCTTCGTTCTCTTCCTTCCCTTCGACTCTCGTGGTCCACTTCCACCCCCATCACCTCACCATCTCTCCTCTCTAACGGCCACACGCTCGTGACAAGTGCGAGGCGGCCATCCAATAACCCGCACCGGCCACTGGCCTCCCACCCTTAACCTCCAACTCACCCCAGGTTCTTCAGATCCTCCTCATCCTCATCCTCCTCAACCTCATGGACCAAGTTATTGAGGGTTCCGAAGAATTAGGAGATAGAGGGAACGCCTCGGTACACGAGCCTTCTCTGTTCCCCTTTTTCAAATAGTTATAGGTCCTCACCATAGATATATATTCACAAAGACAACTTCCTCTTTCAATAAACCTTTAAGTGCTATCGATTCTCCACGTATATCCAAGATGGTACATGGCTCGCGTGCAGTCTTATCCATTAATTTTATAACTTGGGGATATTTTGCAGAAACTCAACAACTACATGATCAAGTCACCTCACTCATGGCTAGATATATAAAGGAATGATTGCTTAGTAAGTGCAAACTCAATTGCGAAAGCTGGCAGCCATTTGCACGTCGTAAATTAGATTAGTTCCAAAGTTTACGGACGCGAAGACTCGGGAAAAGCGGTTGTAAGGTTGCATGGAAGAGCATTAAGAAGGGATCGCTGACGAATCGAGTACGTGCAAGCAAACTGTAATGATCTCCAATCGGCACAAAACGATGAGAAAATTTCTCAGTACCACCTATCACAATGAATCATCGCAGAAATTAGGAACAACTATAAGAGAAATGGTCCTAAATCAGCACGCCAGAGCCCATCACAAAAGTGTGATTCAAAATAAACTCAGGAATTTCGAAGTAAGCCGTATCCTTATCCCTTAGAATTGAAGGAAAAATGTCTGTTGGGCAAGCCAGATACAGGGAGAGTATGGCGTATATTTATATGATCACGCACACCCAAGCAAGTCTGGTGGTCGGTCCAGTGGCCGTGGCTGTGGCCAGCAGCTGCGGGGGTGTCGATCGGTGGCCCCCTGTAGAGGGTGGCGAGGCGTTGATCAATACGTGAAGATAGAATCCGATGCTACCCATCGAGCCACCCCCTTTATCCCCTAAAATCTGTCTTTCTCTCCCTCTATCTCTCTATCTCCTTCTGTCTCTGTTCTTTTCTATCTCGCTCCTCCACACATCACCTCCACAACGCTACAAGCGCTGCCCGGCCCGGCTAAGGGTATCGCGGCTCAATCGACTGATTTGTCACCCACGCGTCATCTTCTTCTCCAAACGAGGGCGCATTTTCATCAGCGGAGCGAATCTCGAAATAAGAAAATTATCCAACAACTTCACGATTAATCGCCATCGCTGACTCATACCCAGGGGATCATTCTCAAGCATTCCCTAGGAATTTGGAATCTTCGATCATTAAATGAAACCCAGATAATTGCTCCTTCCTCCCAGCTATAAATCCAGACATATACATTTAAATGCTTTCTGGAATTCTAGACGGTAAAAACTAAAGTATTACTTGAAATCTGACAATATCTATCATCCACGGTTGCAACGCGTTATGTGCCGCTGCCTCTATATGGCACCAATTATGCACACATTCTCGATTCGATTAGAAACTACATTTTCAATAGAAGCCAAACTAGTTGAGCCACAAATTGGAGACAGATTTTACTGCCAACTCTACCCTATAAATTGACATAAAACACTAACTGGCTCTGTCTCTGAAAATAAATATCACGCAACATTGCCTTCGGGTAAGCTACATATTACGGAATAGTGTCCATCGATAGGCGATAGCCTCGCGTAGGGAATTATCATAGAGAAAATCGTCCTGCAAATCCGTGGACAAACCAATTGAAAGAGGGAGAGAGAGAAAGTGCAAGGGAGGGAGAAATTCGCCATTCGGAATTAACGCGAATCGGAGTGCTGGAGATACGGCACTCACGTGAAATTTTCGAGGCGTGGGCCGCAGAGGAAAGCGGAGAGTGCAATAACGGGGTTCGTCGTGAAAGGAAAGTTAAATCCCTTTACAGTTTATGCGACAAGCACGGGTGTGCTCGCAAGTTAGCCGGTTTAGGGTCATAAACCTCTCTCTCACTCCCTGGGCATGCAGAGCAAAGCACATATATAACTAACGTAACGTAACGCGCAGACCGTTTAGCTAAATAATTAAAAGATACGAGCCAACCACCTCGCTGAGCTACCCTCACCCAAGTCCAAGCCATCTTCAATTGTCAGAGTAATTCTGTCATCCTTGAAACGTAATGCTTTTAAGAATACACAATCTCGTGAGAAGATTACAAGGTCCTTCTTTGAAACCACTTTGCCGCAGACTCACAAAATCATGGGTTACGAATTTCGATCAACAGGAGACACATGAGGAGATTCTCTATCTCGGATGCTTGACCTTCCATGGAGAATATAATTTAAAAATAGATAGAAATCCGAGGGAAAGTGGTAGATTTTACAAGGCCTCAAAATTAAGGCCCTCGGGTCTTATATGCGTAAAACATGTGAGATAGACAATACAAGTGGGAACAGGCGTGTTCTGTAATAAGAGAAATTAAATAAGCTGACCTAAATATTTTCCACCCCAGACCATGGTCTTTTTGGCCTGGGTTATAAATACGGCACTAGTTACTACACAACTAGTCTTGTTGTTTAGTAACTAATGCCGTATTTATACCATAGGCCAAGAAGACCATGGTCTGAGGTAGAAAATATTTAGGGTCGGCTAAGAATATTTCTCTTATTACAGAACACGTCTGTTCCCACTTGTATTGTCTTTCTTTCGCTCTCTTAATAGCTTCTGCTCACATTCGATTCCTGAAACTTTGTTGAATGAAACTAGATGAAAAAAGGAGAGGATGCCAATCAACGGTGCTTATTCATTCGGAACTCAGCTTTATGTTAATTCGAGGTGGTGGTACTGCGGCTGACAACGAAGCTGCCGCTGTTAATATCATCGGGTGACACAGCAGTAACTAGTTGCTAGTACCTGCTACGCGGCCCATCCTAGTATGCATGCATGTACAGTTCTTGTATGTACAAAGGGTATGCTATGGCGTACGAGACGCAGTATCGTATCATGGTATCGTACGATATGGTGTGTCTGTGCCACTCCAGAGGGGTGGCGACAGGGGTGGCAATCAATATGGGCCTCAACGCAAACACGGCGCCGCTGTTGTACTAACATCAAATAGGCGGATAGCGACCGGTCGCTCGCTCGTGTGTATTGTCTGCTCTGCTGCTCTCTACAAACCTCCCACTTTCGACATTTTCCACCCTCAATACATTCCCACCACCCTCTCAGGTTCGGGCTCCAAAATACGTGCAACTCAAAGCCACCAAGAATGTGAAGAAACGCACTTTCGCGATGGCTCCCAATACTTTCCTTTGTCGACGATTTTCAACCCCCTTTGAGATCCCAAGATTTCTGATAAAAGAAAAATGTCTCAGACAAGGTTTACCATTCCGGATAATACTTCCATAAGCTAATTGTCAGATGCTCATATTTATAATTCAAGAAATAAATATTTATTTGAACTGGGTGATGAACATCACTTCTTACAAGCTAATTATCACCCAAGGGTCTTTGCTGAAGAAAGACTCTCACTTCGGAAAGAATAAGAGATAAGCGAACACCCTGAAATTCAAAAGAAAGAGATTGCTCCCCCTTTTCTTTGAGGGAATTAACGGATTCACCGACCACGAACCATTCTGATTTCCTCCCTCACGAATAATGCATAATTCGAAAGTGACAATGGCGAGAAATAAATTATGCGAGATCACAAAGAAGATGGAAAGGAGTCTTGAAGGAGAGGAGTTACAATTTTTTATTATCCGAGGACAGCGGTAGCATAATTAACCCCTCCCTCGAATCGCTCACCCTCAATTCCGTAAAAGCAATCCCTTCGTTACGGAATACGCGGCCGGCTGCTTACCCGAACACTGTTCAGCTTCTGTTACCATTCCTTAGTAAGATTTCCCCAAAGTAAACATCCCCGTGGCTCCTCTGGCTCTCCGCTCGACTCACTTCACTCCGCACCAGCACTCCACTCAATTCACCTCTCGGACCGACCTCCTTCCCGGAGTTCAAACCAACCTTCTCTTTCCTGTGACTCTCTTTACTTTGCGTGTCGGACCGCAGTGACGGTCAACGCATCATGTCATCGGATGAGAGAATTTCCTTTTCAAAGCTTGGACAAACGTTTGTGGATTTGCATTGGTTTAAGGGCATTGAATAAACGAACTCTGAATTTTTGTGGCGACTCTAATTAACTGTCACAGCAGGCAACATGACAACATGAAATTCTATAACTCCCAACTATAAGTCAATAAGAAAGAATTTCACGATTGATAACGCACAAAGCTGGAATTTGGGGCCAAAGTTCCACAACACCATCCGAAAATGATGAAGCTTTGACAGCTAGAGCGTCAGACAATACGTGACAGTTGACAATATGGCCGCGCGGGAGATTAAATTTCATGATGGGATGGTGTTGTTAAACTATGGCCCCGAAGTACGGCTTTGTGCATTATCAATCGCGAAAGTTCCTTCTTATTGACTTATCGTTGGGAGTTATAGAATTTCATGTGTAACCCGCGAATTTTTCATAAATGCCGTAGTTGTGCATAATCATAAAATTCCCAGCATAAAATTCAATCTCCCGCGCGGCCATATTGTCAGCTGAGACGTATTGTCTAACGCTCTAGCTGTCAAACCTTCATCATTTTGGGATGGTGTTGTTGAATTTGGGCCCCAAATTACGGCTTTTTGCGTTATCAATCGCGAAATTCTTTCTTATTGACTTATAGTTGGGAGTTATAGAATTTCATGAATAACCCGCGATTTTTTCATAAATGACGTAGTTGTGCACAATCATAAGATTCCCGGCGAAAAATTTTAAATTATTTGTCATCTCCTGTGCAGATTTGTTTTCTGCTGTTATAGTTACATCGGCGTAACCGTAGAAAGAACAAAAAAATCCCAGAGTCGGTGTATGCAATGCTGTTAAGGTACACGAGAAACATATTTGACTGTCTTGCAAAATTCTTTGTTAAAATTATGAAAACCGATATTATGTCAAGGCATCATGGGACTAACAACATCTTCACCGAAAATGTGGACAATGACATTCTGAAGATATGCGAAATTGACGTTTTAGGAAATTATTCGACATCAATATTACTGATAGATGGGTATTGATGGGTAATGATAGTTTTTATGATTTTATAGGTAAATTGAATTCCAATAATTTCTAATGTCTTAAACAACAAAAAATTATAAGATACTAAATGAGACATGCACACCTTTTGCCCTGATTTGCTTACTACATTCTTTGTAGAAAAATTCCTAATTCAGTTTGCTATAGCTTTCGAGATCCCTTCCTTTTCTGAAATAAAAGCAAGAATTCTTTTCCATCATAATCATTGTGTAGAATGAAGAGAACACGGTGTTTCCAAGGAACCGTAATAAGTACTGCTATCCGGCAAGATACGATGCTAATTCTGATTGGAAAGAAGTAGGCACTTCGCTCTTAATTCATAAAAACACTCGAGCTAAAAGGCAGACCTTCCTCGCGCATACCAACCCTCCAGCTCCCGGCTCAATCGTTCCGTTAGTCTTCACCCTGGCTAATTCCACGCGATTCAGAGTAAATAAGAAAAATCTTCGATTCCCGAATCCACCCTTTAAGTCTAACAATATTTTTTTGCCTCATTCTACCAGAAAGGTAATAAGATATCTTTAGAAAAAAGAATAAGAAAATAATTATCGGCAAATCTTTGATTAGAGATACATTTGAAGAGTAATTTTCATTAAGAAAGGTTCTACAACACCAAATTTTAAATGTTATATTTTCAACTTGAAAGGTACAGTACTCATTAAGCTGTGATCTCCAGACGAATCAAGAAAAGCATTCGTTTAATAGGAATATGAAGCCGCACCAACTCGAATGAAGACAGCGTTCTCGGTCTAAGGGAGAAGAGGATTGGAGATGGTGGCAACGCAAGATGTTAATGAGATCGGAGGGTTAGCATTCCTGGCGGCCTCCAAGACTCCCAAAGATTTCTCCTTGGCGACGTCACGATTCTCCTCTTCACTGCTTATTTCAATCTCAACGTATGTGCACAACCCTTTATGGTTCACCCCTTTCCGCGACTCAAATAACTGTATTACAACTTTACCCCAGGTTACGATCTATCAATTAAACTTTTGGAGTCGGGAAGCCAAAATAAATAAAATGGATCCACAAAATAAATAAAACGATTCCTGCAATACAGAATATAAATTTGGGTTGGAATTAATTTTGTTCAGTTGCTTTGTAAAATGCAAGAAGAGCTTTACCATTTTTATCACCAGTTTCAAACAAGTGGGAATCCCCGCAACACCAATATCTGCGATCGCTTGACTTTTTTCATTTTACCCCATAAAATGGCGCGGCTATCCGACCCCTCGTGGCATTAAATTATTGTTACTCTGGGGTGGGGCTGGCTGTGAGGGCGTACCATCGAGCAGATATGATATCCAGGGACCGCGGGGCTGGTCCAATGCACTGGTGGACCAATGAACCAATGAGATCACTCCATCGTCCCGTTCATATCGCGACATCACAATCATAATACCACCACGCATTGCCTAGCCAGAGAAATCGATATCATGTCGCGGACTTGCTGCTGCGTTGTAATGGCCATTATGGAAACAGTCAGAAAATTTATAGCTTCCCTGATAAACAGAAACATTCACCCCAACAGCAGTATTCCCCTCGAAATAAATCCTTAACATACCGTCCCGGAAGAAATTTGGAAAAAAAAACTTCTGAAACTCTACTAACATCCTAAACTCTTTTTCCCTCACTGCATTTTCCAGCCCAAAATCATCTCACATAAAAAACATAAAAAGTACGAAAAGCATTACCACAGAGAGGCTATTTGTACAGGTTGGAGAACTTGAAACGATGAGAAAAGTTTGAGCGAGCAAAATTGCAGTACTTTTCGTTAATTATACGATGGTGGAACGAGACAAAACAACATCGACTGATGCGATAATAAAAGTTCCAGAGAGGATTTTTCCTTTAAATTCTGCCTAGCGGATATTTTCCGCCGTCTTGTGATTTTGCGCACCACGATGGAGTCAGTCGGACGTGTTTATAATTTTCCGAAAGGTAAAGAAGATTGCGGATGTCAGGTGCAGCAGGCCGCATAAGACAATTGAACTTGAATGGGGTGAGTTGCGGTGAAAAAGGAGGACTTTGGGAAGAGGGTTTGTGTAGAGTGAGAGAGAGAGAAAGCGACGAGTTTATTTACCTAAGAAGGGGAGGGTGAATCTAAGGAAGGATAGAAGACGCTGTCACAACCACGCGAGCCGTTACTTCTGCTCTACTGGATTCTGTACTCTCTTGCCAGATGATCTTCTGTCCGCTTGTCTGTTTGCAAGCATCTTCTAATGCTCCGACGAAGTCTCGCTCTTATTTTTCATTCCTCAAGATTCACTTCATTCCCTAAACGCTCCTGTCTCCGCAGAAAACACAACATCTCACTATTCTCGTTCCAAGACAGAATCTCAAAAGACCACTTACTGAGATGCCTGTCTGAACCGTTATAAAACATTTTTCACAATTTGACTCGGTTCTCCCAGGCGATGAGTCCCAATGCTCATGATCAAACTTCGAAGTACAGTGGAAAAGTTTCACACACACAAAAGCGGAGGCTACAAAAAATCCCATAAAAAAAGTATACGAGTAGAAGATCGGAATCAAGTAATAAAAGGCTTTAATGTAATCGGGAAAGAAACATAGGCAAAAATTATAAGAGCAAAGAACTCGTCAAGTATTTTCAATACTAACGTATGCATACAATGCATGGAAAAATAAAGGGAATAAACCAACACACTATCCTGTATCGAGTATATCAATTTATATACACACGCCCATAGCGGTGGGAAAATCAAATAAAGGAGACGCACCCTCGGTACAAACCGAGTTCTGTTTATGCGCTTTGACTTTTGTTTTATATTTAGAGTTTTTCCCAAGTGATGTATTTACGAGGAAATACTGGAGGAGGAGGTTACGGGTGCCACAGGCAAAGGGATGAGGAAAGGGACAAGAGGGGCAGGAGGAAAGGCTGGCATTCGCAGGAACGTTTCAAGGTGGGGTGAGTCTCCAGATCAGGGTGGCTTTATGGAAAAACGGAGGCAGAAATCAAACTGCAATTGCCATTTTTATTTCCGCTTTCTCTCCTCTCTTTCGCCCCCTTTCTCTACTAGTAGCCCTCCACACCCTCGCTCTCCAATCGCGAGCATCGCGGTTTTTTCGAATGCATACCGCTCGATTTTAATCCACATAAAGTAGAGCTCGTATACACACCATCGCACCCTCTTGAGAGAGCAAAGAGAGGTCCCACTACTGTTCAAAACGGCCACAACGCGTGGCTTTTTCCTGCCTCTGTGGATACACAATTTACACGAATACACAGTAACTCATACAAGCGCGTGTTTATTCCGCAAAATTTATGCCGCAAGCGCCAAACCGGGAAACTTCCTTTCGCGGGCCGAATTTCATGGCTTTTGCATCCGCCAGTTAATCTTCATCCGCGAGAAAAACACTCGGACTGTTCCTTACTATTAATGTTTCAGATAAACAATTTCAGTGCTTCTGCTTTTTTCCGTATCTCCCATAGACTGCTCACAAAATGAAAATTTTTATTTTTTACATTCTCATCATAATGAGAAGGTATTGGTTTTATTTTAAAATCGACTTTCCCGGAATTTATGAAATCTCCACGTTTTGAGACCTCCTGACTCCGAAAAAGTAGTTTTTACGTTGGTGCCTGTCTGTCTGTTGTCGTTTTCATCGTCGTCGTCGCTGGTGTCTGTATACTCCATAATTTTTGAAAGACTAATATGATTGAATTACCTTTTGGCACCGATTTTGAGGGACCAAAAAGACAGGTCAATTTCTTGCAGCACGTAAAAAGTGAAACAATTTATCCCTATCATTTTTTCCGATAAAAACAAAATTTTCAGAGTTATGGTATTTTCAAAATTCAGAAAAGAAAATAAAGTAAATCAGAATTTTCAGCCAAATAACGCAAGATTGAATAGAAACTCAGAGAGAAAAAATGTTCCTTTTTGCGAACCCTACAAGATCGTGGATGAAACTTTTTGAATTTTCTCAAGGAATCGAAAATTCCAATTTTGATCGCACAAAAAATAATGAAAAATAATCCGTGGACTCGATAACTTTCGAAAGAATAATTATATTCGATCGATCTTTGGCACCTATTTTGAGAAACCAAAAAGACAATCTGAGTTCCTGAACATCAGCTCGCACGTTTGAACGCGCCTAGTGCGTGCGTCTTTCGGATCTCGCACTTCGCGATCTATGTTAATCTCACTTCGCGCTCGGCCATTGTACATCCCTACAGTTGTATAAAAAGCTTGTGAAAGTCAAAAGTAAAATGTCGACTACTTCAATTTGATGAGTGTGAATTCTCTTTTGTTAAAGCTTCTCCGGCTTTAACGAATACATTCTCATTGCGTGTCTCGTGCTGCGCACTCGATCAAAGTTTGTCCAAGGCGGTGGAGAAGTTTTGTTGCCTAATTTTATTACATGATGTGTAGTTTTTCTAGAAATTCAATTCTCTAATTTTTTAATTCTATTTTTCACGAATAAAACAAAAACTACGCGTCAAATGGGAAAATTTATAACAAATTTACAGATATTTCTCGCGTGAACAACTGTTCTCTACTAATCTTCTGTGTTAGCATTAGTCATTTAAAAAAAAAAAATTTTATTTCATTCTCATAGGTATTTTTGCTGATTAACATAAAAACTAAATATCCTCTTAAAGAAGCTGATGAATCAAAAACTACTGGTCCTATTCAAAAGTTAAATTTACAAAATCTGTAGATCATTTTTTGGCGCACAATTTTAGTTCATTTCTATCTTCCTGTTCCTCTCATAGTTTGAATAAATAATGAATCTTTCTATTTTTCATTATTTTTTGTGTGACCAAAATTAGAATTCTCGATTTTTTCAGAAAACTCGTAAAGTTTTAAAGATCATCCTGGAGGGCTTCCAAAGAGAAACAGTTATTTTCTTCAAACTTTTTTTCATATTTCGCGTTTTTGGCTAAAAATACTCATTTTCGTTTATATTTTTGAATTTCGAAAATTCCACAACTCTGACAATTTTGTTTTTATCAAAAAAAATCATAAGGATAAATTGTT
This sequence comes from Neuroterus valhalla, assembly GCA_011762715.2. Taxonomy (NCBI): domain Eukaryota; kingdom Metazoa; phylum Arthropoda; class Insecta; order Hymenoptera; family Cynipidae; genus Neuroterus; species Neuroterus valhalla. The sequence continues at coordinate 296,954 of WSXT02000006.1, forward strand.
TTACTTTTTACCCAATACAAGAAACCGTACTTACAATTTCTGAGTCTTGGAAAAAAAGTCCACAAAAATGTTCAAATTCAAAAGAATGATCGAATATGATCATTCTTCCGAAAGTTATCGAATTCACAGATTCTTTATTTTTTTTTTTTTGTGCGATCAAAATTGAAATTTTCGATTTTTTGAGAAAATCCAAAAAGTGTTATTCATGATCTTGTAGGTCTCTCAAGAAGAAAAATTTTTTCTTTCTTTCTTTTCAATCTTGCGTTGTTTGGCTGAAAATTCTCATTTTCTTTTAGATTTTTGAATTTCGAAAATACCGTAAGTCTGACAATTTTGTTTCCATCGAAGAATATTAATGATAAATTGTACAACTTTTAACGTGCTACAAGAAATTGCATTTACAATTTTTGAGTCTTGGAAAAAAAGTCCAATAAAATTTTCAAAATACTTGCCCTCTCTGATTTTTCATCCAAAATAGCTGGTTAACGAACTTGACCTGACTTTTTGGTCCTTCCAAACGCGGGGATTTTACAAATTCCGCGAAAGTCAATTTTCACATAAAACCAAAACCTTCTCATTATGATGAAAATGTAAAAAATCAAAATTTTCATTGTGTGAGCAGTCTATGGAAGATACGGAAAAAAGTTTAAGTACCAAAATTGTTTATCTAAAACATTTCCACAAGTTCGTTTTCAATAATTTTTCGATAGGGCATGTCATTTTTGTTTTTTTCTGCAAGAACAGTCTAATAAAAAATTCCAGTTTAAGAACAAATTTGTTTTTCGAAAAAACATCTACAAATTTTGTTCAATTTCTTTTCTCATGAGATGCAAAAAAATTTTGGGAAGAAAAACTGTTCTTTTTTGTTGGTATGCGTCGTTTTTGTCCTAATTGTACTTACATTATTATTAGAAATAGACTTACTAAATTTTTTTCAAAACGAAACAAGGTAAGAGGTATATAAGTTATATTATATACATTTGATGCATTAGAGTTATAGGTAATACAGGAAAGTTCGCGTTTCGAACAGATTTTGATCGAGTGCGCAGCACGAGACATACGATGAGAATGTGTTCGTTAAAGCCGGAGAAGCTTTAACAAAAGGGGATTCACAATCATCAAATACAGCAGCTGACATTCTACTCTTTAATTTCAAAAGCTCTATACACAATTGTAGGGAAGTACAAAGACCAAGCGCGGAGTGCGAGGTACATTATCGAGCGCGAAGCGGGAGATTTAAAAGACGCGCGCCCTAGGCGCGCTCAAACTTGCAAACCAAGTGAAATACGCGCGATGCACGCTATGAGAATACGTCCGCGCAGCGGGCAGTAGAGACTTGAATTTGACTCTAGTCCATGCATTTTCCAATCCATCTCATTCATCTTAACTATCCCAGAAAAATATCCCTTTCCCGTGGCGAATTCAGCGAAGCGCCTCCACCTCTGCGAATATTTCGATAAATCGGCGTGCGCGTGAAAGATGACGGCAACGGCAAGGGTCGTAGATTGTATATACTCAGTTGAACACGCGAAGGTGCGCGTACCTGATCCACACATGCACACCCTCTTTACGTTCACGTATAAGGTATACAACGCACCTTAATGTCGCATAAATCTCCCACTGGAAAATTACACCAATGCGAGATAGAGGAGAGCGAGCAGTCAGGGAAAGAGAGGCGGCCGAGGTGGTACATGGGTATAGGAAGGGATGGAAGGAGGCATCGGAAGAGAGAGTGAGGTTAGGTGGTACAGTGGGTTGCGGAGCGGTGTAGAAGCTGAAGCTTCAAGATCGGTGGGGGTGGCAGGACGAGGGATGAAAGGTGGTTAGGAGGAAGGTAAGGGTGGATAGCGCGTATATTTCCTCCCACCTTTCTTCTTTACCGGTGCCCCTCCCGTCCCGCGTCCACCCTATCCACTTACACTCAGAGTCAGGAGCATGCAGCAGTAGCAGCAGCAGCAGAAGAGCTGCGGCGGCAGCAACAGCAGCAGTGGTAGTAACAGCAGCACCACCAGCTTTCCCCACTTTAGAAGAAAAGCACTTTCATGAATCTGCCAGCAGATATATGTGCGCACAATTTCCGAGATCCGGCCATTAAAGAGCCGCTTTCCTCGACTGCGCCCCCTCCCCCTATTCTGGAACCCACCGACATTCCCTCCCCCTAAACCAACCCCCGACATCCTCAATCCAGGAGCCGGTATACCAGCGCGGATATAACTCGCGGCCGGAGCCTGCGAGTAATTCTCTCCGTAGTTATATCTTGATCTCATATGAACCTCCCTTATTCCAGTTCCCTGGCGAGGCAACCCACCACCTCCGTCAAGTCACCGCTATGAAGAATAAACGACCAAACAACGCCGATTCTCAGCGATCACCGCCACCCTAGCTGCGTTTCTCGACGAAAACTCCAAACGCGTTTAGATAACGCTGAAATGCCTCGAATCGTCCTCTCCTTCCTCTACACTCATCTCCCTCCCACGCGCTTTTAAGAGGATTTTACTCGTTATCGCCTTCTCTCTCTCACTCTCTCTCTTTCTCTTCTATTACGTGTCGCTGGGAATTCACCCTTTACCCCGTTTGCACGGGGTCGCTCGACCATCCTGCTACTCGCGGGATAACATCCTGTAAACAGTTTACTTTTAAACCGGCGTTACCTATGTATTTTCAGATAGGGGTGAGTTATGCTCCGCCGCTCCCATTCCCCAGTTGAGCCGCCGTTTTTGAAGATTTATCAGCTTTAATACCATGCCGCTCGCTCGCTTCAAGAACCGAGTGCAGGGGAAAAGATCGCACTCGCTGAACCTGGATCTAGGATCTAGCTGAATAAATGTGAGCAAATAAATACTGGGAGTCGCAACGCGACGCTTCGCTACACCAAGCTGTTGAGATGCGAGCAGATCTGGCTCTCAAACGTACATCGACCCTGAATCCTTACCAATAAAAATACTCTTGCCAAAAAAGGCAATTCATGGTGCTTGATACTTAACTACTGGGACATTATAATTTTTCTTTCAAAAATCCTAATGTCAATCAGAAAGCTCGAATCTGAGAGGATGAGGAATACCGCTGCGACGTACTGTGGGTGTAATACTGTAGATATATACATTCGTTCCCATTATATTAATCCATCGCTCACTCAAAGAAGGTTCTTCCTTGAAATGAGAGAAAGAGGAATCCTTTCAATATTTTCCAACATCTGAATCTTATTTTTAAAAATTCAGAGAGACCATAAAAAAAGTTGAGCAACGTGTTCCTTTGTAACGAAGAACTTTTCAACCAAAGGTTGTTATACACGGGATGCACTCAATACGCGAAAAGATTGAACACACGCTTGAATTTCTCGCATTAATGGCCTATTCCCTATAATCAGGAAAATCTACATTTTGACAGAAGACAGTTAATTAATATTATGTAAATGGTTTATGCTGCCCTGAATGTTAACGTTCAAGTAAGCCCTGCTTCAGGCCGACGCTATCGAAGACCATCAGGGTGGCGATTCGGCGGACGATTCCAAATTTCCGATCATTTCCTGGTTTTTCCCAGTCAAATTTTTCAATTTTTCCCGGTCAACTAGAAGTAACATATTTAAAGTCGCAAAACACAAACATTTAGATTTATTGAAGGCGTTCATTCTAAACATTCTTTGACACAACAGATCAAGCATTGTAAAAAAAATCAATCCTGAAAAAAAGACTCAAATTTCCACAAAAAAAATCGATTTTTTCACAAACATTGGAACACTTAAACTCACAATCAAGAACAATCAATTTATGATAACAAAAAAAAACGAATTCCTTACATAGTAGTTCCTTTTTTAACAAATGTGATGAATTTTCAACTAAAAAGAATAATATTTTACTGGAGCACTTCAATATTCAGCCATGAAGGTAAACATTCAAACAAAAATATTAATTTCCGAATAGAAAAAATCATTTTCTAAGAAAAAATTTAATGTTGCAACAAAATAGTCGAATTTCGAAGACAAAAAATAATTCTTTTCTACCGATGATGGAACAGTAACATTTTTAGTTTAAAAAACCAATTTCAAGCCAGGCATAAGTGTTTTGTACTAAAAAAAGAATCTCTAACTTAGAGAGTTGAGTTTTCAAACAGATAAATTAACTTTTACTGGAAAAGATAAATTGTTAATGGAAATTCGACTGCTCAAATTTTAAATTTAAAAAAAAAATGGATGTTAAAAATAACAAATATTTTTTCAACTGAAACTATAGAATCCCCAATTCGAATTCCATAGTTACTTCTAAAAAAAAAAGCTAACCTTAGAAAAAAAAAAACTATCTCTCAGAAAAAAAAAATAATAACTGTAATCATCACATTTATACACAAAATTATGAAGAATCGAATGAAATCGTAAATGTTTAACTGAAGAAGTTGAATTTTAAACCAGAAAGACCAATTTATTTTTAACTGAAATTATGAAAATTCAACTAGAATGGTTCAATTTTTGACAAAACATTAAATTTCAACCAAAAAATACAATTTTTTGAAAAACGGGTAGTTTTTGAACGATAAAAATAAAAATTTGCAACCAAAATAGTATAGTAAAATTTTTGGCTTGAAAAATTAATCTCAACCCAAACATAAGAACTTTCAATAAGATGAATGTTCGACTATACTGAAAAACGTTCGACTTTATAACTTAAATTGGTAACCGCAAAGGAGAATTTTTGGAGAAAAATATTAACTTTCGAAGAAAACGATAATTTTCTACGAAAAATCGATTTTTCAACAAAATATGTAAAGCTTCAACAAAATGATTGAATTTTCATATCAAAAAGACAAATTCTCAACGAAATGTTGGATTTTGATCTAGAAAAGATCAATTTTCCACTAAAAATGAAACAGTTACATTCCCAGTTGAAGAAATTGATATTCTACCAAACTGGTGAAAGAATTATGAATCTTCAACGGGACTAGATATATTTTGATCAAAAAGATTAATTATTTTTGACCATAAAGTGATGAATTTGCAGTGGACAATGTAAACAAGTTTTTTATCAAAATTCAGAAATATTTCTTTTTCGTAACAATACTTCTACTCTAGAGACTGTTTGAAGTACTTTCTTTATAAAAATAAAAATGAGGGTACTTCCAAATCGTGATGAATTTTAAATTGGAAGAGCGATTTTTTCAAATTTCCTCTCTTCTAAGTCCGTATTGTAATTACTTTAAAAAGTTCCCGTTTCATGTAAAAAATTTCCTGTTCCAAGTGAAATTATACTTCTTCACTGAAAATCCCTGCCCTAAAATAAAAACTATTATTATCTTCTTAGATTTCCTGTCCTAAGTTGGATAAATGAGGGAAAACAAATAAAACGTAATAAATCCATTTTTTCCAAAATATGGAGAAAATAATTTTTTTTGTAGGTTCGGGTTATCATCAATTCGATTATCAAACTTGATTCAGCTAAAAAAATCTCACAGAGCAATAAATTTACAAAACTTTTTTCTTAAAACGGAATAAAAATTCTTCCTCTCATGACGTATATTTAAATATTTTGAGAATCAAATTGAAAGAACGTTACATTCTTTAAATCAAATGATAAGGTCTCTTTTTGATTCATTAAAAGAAAGCTGTAATTTTTCGTATTTTTTCGGTCGAATTTTTAATAGTCTAGGTTGAGACAAATAGATTCCCGGCTTTTGATTAAATGTCCGGTCATTTCCCGGTTTACCGATCAAGACGCCACCCTGAGAATATATGATTTATAGAAAATGTACATGCATAAATGTAGTAAAATAGAGATCAATCATTATCGAATCAGAAAGTATTTTCCATTCTTGCATCAACTTCAAATAACGTTAAGAGGGCAAGTTTTATTTACCAAAAAAAAATTCAAATTTTGTTATTGATCATGATTTCCCTGATCCGCAATAGAGTGTATTGGTTTAAAAATTAATGGATTTTTCTTGAATCAAGGATTCTTTTTAATTCTCATATCAACTTTGAATGAACTAATGAGTTTTGCTGTATACAACAGTTTACAAATATATAAACGATTGTAGCTTCATTAGTTTTCAATCAAATTTGAAAATAATGTATCACAATTCATTCGTCTGGGAGAAAATAAATTTTCATACTGTTGTATCAACTTTTGTTAAGTTGATGACAAAATTTTTAACTATAAAAAATCAATTTCTCAAATATTATAAAATATTCGAAAAATTTAATGCATATTTATAGAAATCTCTCCAGTAAGTCTCAAGGTATTAAAGGTGAGGTGGTTCAGGTGTGGAACTATATCTACATGTTTCAAAAATGTAGATTAAAAAAAATGACGTTATAAAAATCGTCCTCTGTGAGGAAAGAAACTGATTCGAAATTGGAACTCAAGTGTAATTCCAGATTCGATTTCCACCGAAATCCAGGGACCTTAGTACCGATAATATAGAGAGGTTGTTTAGCAAGCTCCGGGGTGAGGAGCAAGCCGGGAAGTTACGGATGGTCGGCTTAACTACGGCATATTATACGAATTAATTACCCTCCCCGCGACTGAGACGGACATATTATTTATCTCTCCCTACCTTGCAAGGCGTCCCTGGCAACTGGCTACCCTCATGGCCTTATGGACGAACTGGCATCGTTTGTCTATCTCTTCTATTTCTACGCTCCAGTGACTCGTTTCCATCTCGAAACGAAGGGAATCTAACTCCTACAACCACCGACTTAAGCTTCAATGCTCAATCACTTCATGCCAACACTCTTCGATTGATAAAGGAAAATCTGAAAGGAAGAAACAAACAATAAACATTCCGCGCGCTGCGCGGGCACATTCTCTTCGCGCGCTTCACTTGCAAGTTTGAGCGCTCCTAGGGCGCGCTTCTTTCGGATCTCGCGCTTCGCGCTAGATAATAAATGTACCTCGCACTCCGTGCTCGGTCTTTGTACTTCCCTACATTTGTGTATGGAGCTTTTGAAACTAAAGAGTAGAATGTCGGCTGCTGTATTCGATGATTGTTAATTCTCTTTTGTCAAAGCTTCTCCGGCTTTAACGAATACATTCTCATCGTTTGTCTCGTGCTGCGCACTCGATCAAAATCTGTCCGAAACGCGAACTTTTCTATACTACCTTTAACTCTAATGCATCAAATGTATATAATATTAATTTATATACCTCGTACCTTAATTTGTTTAAAAAAAAATTTAGTTAGTCTGTTTCTAATAATAATATAATAACAATTAAAACAAAAGCCACGCATTCCATCAAAAAAGAACAGTTTTTCTTTTCAAACTTTCCTTTGTATCTCGTTAAGTTTTGCTAGAAAGTTGACTCTTATTTGGAATTGGTTTTTTTGGATTGATACCAAAACTATGCATCTCATGAGAAAAAAATTTAAGCAAAATTTGTGGATGTTCTTTCAAATAACAATTCTGTCCTTAAACTTGAATTTTTTATTTTTAGATTATTGATTGAGAACGAACTTGTGAAAATGTTTTAGATAAACAATTTTAGTTAGTACTTTTACTTTTTTCCATATCTCCCAAAGACTGCTCACAAAATGAAAATGTTCACTTTTGAGCATTTTATGTTCATGGCTTGAACCATAATCGTTGATCGAAAAAGACTCGATAACGAACTTGACCTGTCTTTTTGGTCCCTAGGAACGATAAATTGTTCCACTTTTTGCATACTACTTGGAAAAAAAGTCAAAAAAAATTTCCGAAATCCCCCCCTCCCCCCTTTAAGTTTTTGTCCAGAATAGCTGGTTAACGAAATTGACCTGTCTTTTTGGGCCCTGGGAACGTGTGCAAAAGTACGATCAAATATGATTATTCATTTGAAAATTATCGAGTTCACAGATTATTTTTCATTATTTTCTATGCGATCAAAATTGGAATTTATGATTTTTTGAGAAAATCTTAAAAGTTGTATTAACAATATTGTACGGCTCCCGAGAAGAAACTTTTTTTTCCTTCTGACTTTTTTTCAATCTTGCGTTATTTGACTAAACTTCTCATTTTCTTTCATATTTTTGAATTTTGAAAATACCATAACTCTGACAATTTGGTTTTTATCGAAAAAAATGATCATGATAAATTGTTTCATTTTTTACGTGCTACAAGAAACGGTTCTCCCAATTTTCGAGTCTTGGAAAAAAAGTCGAAAAGAATTTTCAAAATTCCCCCCATCTTTGATTTTCCATCCAAAATTGCTGGTTAACGAACTCGACTTGCCTTTTTGGCCCCTCAAAAAGGGTGCCAAAGCACGATCGGATATTATCATTCTTTCCAAAGTTATCGAGTTCACAGATTATTTTTGATTATATTTTTTGCGATCAAAATTGGAATTTATGATTTTTTGAGAAAATTCAGAAAGTTGTATTAACAATATTGTACGGCTCTCAAGAAGAAAATTTTCTTTCCTTCTGACTTTTTTTCAATCTTCCGTGATTTGACTAAAAATTCTCATTTTCTTTTATGTTTTTGAATTTTGAAAATGGCACATCTCTGACAATTTGGTTCTCATCGAAAAAAATGATAAGGATAAATTGTTTCACTTTTTACGTGCTACAAGAAATCGTACGACAACGGCAACAGGCAGACAGACACCAACTTTAAAAATACTTTTTCGGAATCAGGATGTCTCAAAACCTGGGGATTTCATAAATTCCGCGAAAGTCTATTTTCACATAAGACCAATACCTTCTCATTATGATGAGAATGTAATAAATGACCGTTGAAATAAATCATCTCCATATTATCTCCCATTTAAATATATCAATTCCATTTGGATTCAAAAAAATTCTCTTTATGTAGTGGTATCAAAAGTTGAAGGAAATCATCGCTAGAGATCCCAAAGAATACTTTCTAATTATCTCGTAACGAGTCCAAACAAGGAGAGAAAAGAACCTAAACCCTGTCTTTTTTCGATCCAGTTTGTGGATGTGCTCGAAGGAAGGAGAGAGAATGAGGGTGAATGGAGGATGAGTGTCTGAAAGGGGATGCGGAACGACAGCGAAAGGAAGAGGGGGTTAAATAAGAAAGTGGAGAAAGAGGAGGAGGATGCAGAATCTCGAGTGTCCATCAGCTTGCGGCAACAATCAAATTGGAAGAGAAATAAAAGAGGATGTGGAAAGAAAGGCGAAGAAAGTTTGCAATGCCTCGTTCTAGCCGCCTGAATCTCTAAAGAATGAGGGGTAGATAGAAACGAAGCGAGGAATAGAAAAGGCCAAGCATAGAGTGAAAGGGCAGAAAGACTTTCTGTAGAGCAGATATCTGCAGAGGTTGGAGAAGGCACTGACCATTGGTTGCGCCTAAACAAAGAAACTACCCAACACACAGATTTCAATGTCTACACCTACAAAACTAACACCACCTCAATATCATTCCCCTTATCCCACCATTGCCGCTAAGGGATGATGCGGGCAGACGAAGTAAGTTTCAAGGTCTGCGGAAGTCCTGTTAGCTATGAGCCCTCGGCTTTAAGTGATCCTCTATCCCCTTTCCGGATGTTGTGCGATTTATCTGACGGGACTATTGTCCAAATATAATACCACTTTAATCCGTCTACTGGAAATTATTAGTGTCAAACAAAACACAAATCTGTCTAATAATTAAGAAATCGTTCTTTTAATTCCTCTTTGGCTCTTTACTCCTAATGTGAACCAAGATCCAATCAATCAATCACGAATGATAAAGAAAAAGAAACATAATGATTGAGCTCTCCAGAAGAAAGAAAAAAGTCAAGAGACCAGAAAGTACAACTTATCTCATAGATCACTCCTTTCATTTTTTGGCTTCCGCGTTTACAAGTTAAGAGAAAGAGAAGAAAGAGAAAAGGTGAGCAGAGGAGAAGGTAAAATACGACATCCCCACTTGGTATCTCGGGTACTCCCCTTCTCGCGAAAACGCGGGGGTGGCAGAAAGGCAGTTGTGGCTGAGTTCAAGGGGGTGTACCACCCCTGAAGGGTACCGCCCGTCATATTCCAGGCGCGCCAATCGCGGCCCGTCTCTTTATTAGATCCATAAATCCATCATATCCATCTCGTTGCGTCATGAAACGTGCGACGATTGGTCGAACTGCCCTGAGTCACCCCTAGCTGATCGCAGGAGGGTAGAAACACCAGAAGAGCATGGATAGGCGAGAGAATAGTTGAGTTTGAATGGCGCATTGCGGACGTTCCTCTTCTCCTCCTGGATATTAATATTGAATTTCTCAGCCTCAAGTCGCGAGAAAAAGCAGTTGCTTCGCGAATAAGGAGTTTTGCTGGTGGTGGCCTTCCACGTGGAGGAAGCGAGGAGAGATTAAGGGTGGTGTGCAACCCAACGGCGCGGCGACAAGTGCGCGCGCATACAACCCCCTGATGATGGTGCTAGACAGATGATTCTGCTCCAGACCACTGTCCACTCTTAATTCACACTTTCCAGTTTTCGTTTCTTCCTTCCATCTGTTTGCCTATTCCTCCCTTTTTCTTCCTAGTTCTTCCAACTTCAATGAACGCCCTTCGATATCATTCAGGTGCCATATTTTCTTTCTGGAGTACAATCTCATCAAACTTACCAAAGACACACTTTAACAGAGAGCACATTGTCTTTTTCCTCTATCCCTTAGGATGGTATCCGAGTTTACCAACGCCATTTCAGTTCAGATAACACTAAAGGTCTTCAAGCTCTGACAAATAACGAGCTAACGTAAACATAAAAGAGAAAACAACAAGTGAAACTTTGAGTATTGACTCTCCTCAATGGGATTTACTCAAACGACCTCAAGCTAAAATTTCACGATATTGTCCCTCAAGCAGGTCCACTGATGATTGAAGTTTTTTCCACAGAATTTTATAACAAAACGATCCTAGGATACAGAGTTTCATGGACCAAGAACAATGGACTGTACATAAAAGTCCCTATTGAAGGAATCTAAAGACCGAAAAAAAAATGGTCAGAGAACTCAGAGAGGGATAGGGAAGGTTCGAAGACCACCAGCTTCTTGATGGACGCAAGGATCAATATCTACCAATACCATACTCTGAAAGCTATATATGAACCCATTTCTACCGCCAATAAAACGCCATACATTCATGTATTGCTATACGATTCTTTACTCAACCTTCTATTGGTCCTGAGACACTCCGATCAAAAGGTTCAATTTTATAGCAAAAATAATACCCATAGACCACATCTTCTTCCCATAAACAAAACTACTAAATAACCCATCGGTTCTCGAATCAATCCACAAAGAAAGAATTGCTTTGATGAAATCGAAATCCAATTTCGGAAACTTGTTATTTATGATACTTATTATTATTGATAAAGATGGCGTACCAATGGACCTTGAAACCAGTGTGGTGAGCCAGTAGGTTCACGAGAAGGTACAGAGAGGGCTGGTTCATATGAATATGCTAAGTGAAGGAAGGTCCGCGATTGGGGGATGTAATCCTCCAATCATAAAGCGTTGAGATATGGGCGCGCTATGATATGATATTATCATATCGTGCGAGGGTTATTATTGGTCGGGGTGCCCTGCTCTGCTCCTTCGTTGCTTCCTTTCTTCCGTCCTTCCATCCACCCCCAGCAGAGCTCTGTACCTCGACGCATACGCCACCCTACTGGTGAGGTGGGGCACCCGATGAATCCCTACCAACCACCCCTCATCCTCCATGTCCTCCTCCAACCCCCTTCACCCCCCGAATTATGAGGATCAATACGCGAGGAAGCTTGCAAGGGCAGCGCCGACGCTACTCGCTTGTCGACCTTCTTCGAAAGCGGACCTCTCTTCGCGCTGCTCTCTGCTTGTCTCGTGGTTTATTGCTTTAGGATGCTCGTAAAGCAACTTTTCCTTTTTCCTCCTTTTTTCTCTTCTGAACTACCTTTTCTCCTCTGACGGATATTCCAGACGATATATTCCGCATCGTAAAGAAACCCGAAAAAGACCATCTACGAATTATGTGGAAAAAGATTTTTATTCCTGTGTACTTTGGGTCAAAAATTTAAGAAGGATTGGAGACCTTAGTGGTAAAGATTGGAGACCTTGGTGGTAAAAATTGAGAATTGAAAGTTTAGGAATTAAATTCAAACACTGGAAATTGAAGATGGATTTTTTATCATTGAATTGAAGATCCATTGAATTGAGTGCTATTAATTTATAGTAGACACGAGTCATGAATGTTCAACAATATATTGCATAACAATCGATAAATCCCACCGCTATCTAATAAAAGTTCCACCTCCTATCCTATTCTCTCGCCTTCCAACTGGGAACATTCTAAGCCAACCTACCCCTCACCACCCCGTTTAACCACCACAAACTACTAACTTGGCCAAAGTCTACGTTTCACTTTGTATATAACCTGCCTTAACAAACACAAATTCAAGACCTTCAACACCAGTTATGAAGGGCTTAAGATTCAAGTTTTTGAAATTCATTCATTTTATGTTCCGCTTTATTCAAAGCCTGCAAGAGAATCCATGTCTTTTCTTCGAAGAGAGGATCCAAATTCATTTAAAATTATGGAGGAAGTTCAAGATTATAGATATACCATATGGATATATCATATACATATCATTCTATATTGAAAATAAAGGGACATTTATTTTACATATTTAACAAGTCATTTTTTTTTATTCGTCACAATCAACCAAAGCTTACCTGCAAATTCTCAAAAATTGGAAAAAATTTTCTTCCAAAATGCAGTATTTCTTCGATGAGTGTAGATATTCAGAATCAGTGGTTCAAAATCCCAAAAAGCTGGCCAAAAATTCGAATCTCGATATTTTCTTCGTTCTAATACCCATATAAGGTTTTTGAGGTCGCTGATTTCGAAAATGAAGTATAAAATCCAAAATTCAAAAAAGAATAAATAATGAAATATGTATAATTCACAAACATGTTTATGATGTGTGCGATGTTATGCAGGGGAAAAATCTATCTTCTTTTGTACTCGAATTATAAGTTTACGTAGAGAATTTTGTTTTTTCCTGCGAGTTCCTGTGTTGAGATTTGTTGTTTCTATTGATGAAGAGTGTCTACTTTTCGAAACCGTTTTCACTTGCTGCCCCTGGCTGCCCCATTTCAAGAAAAGTCGTGTTTTAAGTAAATGCATCCCAAATTTTAGAAAATATCCGCCATTTCGCATTTTGAATTCTTGACTTCATTTCCGAAATCAGCGAATCCAAAAACTTATATTATATAGGTCCAAAACAATACGTACGCTTCGCATTTTTCTGGAGAGGGAAGATCTTTACCACATATTTATTGAATGTCCATTTCATGAGCCTATGAAGAACCACTTCTTATCCGGAATACGATGAGTAGCGATAATGAACATAATAAGCTGATACGATTATTTAAGAATCAAGACTACAAAATGATTAAAAATTCCCTTTTTTTATAAATGAAATGATGAAAAAATAGAGCTTTTGGTACCTGTGAATGATATGTAAGGCACCTGGTTCTTTGCAAATAATTTCTTGATAAAAACGCTTATAAAAATGTGTATCACTGTACCGTCTTCCTCGCTATAGAATTTTTGGATTCTGATAAGCCTCAAATTATAGGTCAAACTGTGAAGCACGTGCTCCTCTCTTTTCACCAAATACCGAATCATTCTGACACCATGACCTAGACTTTCATTGAAATTTTGCATGAGGTGTGGGCAGAAGGGAAAGATTTGTGGGTTGACATTCGGAAGAAGTAAAAAGGAATTCGATTTGATTGGTGTTCTCTATTCTCTATTTCAATCCGATTTTTTTTTTTTTTTTAACTTTTTGAGCGATTTGAAAACCATAGCGTATTTTTTTATGCACAGCATTTGCTACTAAACAATAGTAAGCAAATATAAATTTAAATAGTGTCGTCTTTCCTGATTCAGATTTCCATAAAACGATTCTTCAACTTCAACCAAGGACATGTTCAACTTTTTCCGAAATTTGTGCATGCAACTCAATCTAGCAAAAAGTGTTCTTTGCTCATTTTAAAAAATTCTAAACCGAGCAAAATTTTTTCCACTTTTTTCGAATGCAACTTCACAAATTCTTTTACCTTGACTCAATTGATTTGATATTTCAACGTTTTTACTCCACCCTGATAGTTAATAGGTAACGTATCTTGGATATATGATGTCAGACTAAAGGTCAGATCAATCATTCTACATTTAAAAGAATTATTTTTAAACTCAATAAATATGGTGGAGTCACCAATAAATTAAAATGTGTAGTAAAATTTATTAGATCGTTCAGAACTATGTTCATATTTTTTTTCGAATAAGTACGTTGTATATATTTGAAGTTATAAGTCTTGCATAACGAGCATTTTTTTCTCAATCTTCTCCTATCTATGAAAATATACACAAACCTTGTAGCACAAACTTTATTTCTTAATAATTCATATTCTGTGAAAACAAAATATTCAAAATCCCTTACATCAATTTATCCTAAATATCTGACAGATTATTTTATATTCCACCATTAGTTTATATTATTTTTCTGAAGAAACTTGAGAAAATCATTTTTCACCGTAAATTAAAACAAACTGAAACAACAATATTCCTTACAAATTATTTGAACCTACTTTTCTCTGTCTATGCCATTTAAATAATATACTGCTTGAGTACTGGAATAGTAGGAACTATTTTGATAAAATAATAATTGAGATACATAATATTTTGGTTGATCCATAGATCATCAAAAATATTCATGAGTAAAAAGTGAGTATTATACTATTTAGTATTGAAAAATAACTATTTTATTATTTATAAACATTATATCACTGCATATCACGAGAGAGATTACGAGTGACAAAAAACCATGACCCCTAAGATAGATATTCAGGAAAGAAAAAAGCAGAAAGCACTTGGCTTGCACTTCATTTCCCTCTATGTCTGACCAAAAGAAACCTACTCTACTGCGGGAATCTCCCTCGCGTAACCTCTGAACCCCAATAGAGGGCTTAGAAAATTCCATGATAAAAAAATTCCACGGCTGAAGAAGATAAAATCCCATCACAGAACAATTTATTTATATAGCAATTTTGAATTCAATTTATTTATATTGCAATTTACAATATGCTAAAAAACTTAGATATCTCTCAAGCAGGGTGGTGATTTGACGGACTATTTCAAATTCCCGGTCATCCCGGTTTTTCCCAGGCAAGCTTTTCAATTTTCCCGAACATATATTCATGTTATTCGCAAGACGGGAACATTCATTCTAATTCATGACGTTCATTATAAACCTATTTTAACTCAACTGATCAAACATTGAAAAATAAATTTTTTTTTTTTGAATACTCAAATTGTCCACGAAAAAAATATCGTTTTCTAACAGCATGAATCTTCAACTGAAATAGTTATATTTCAAACCAAGGAGATGAATTTTTGACTAAAATAATGAATACTTAACTGGAACAGTTTAGTTTTCAACCAAAAAGATGAATATTCGAACAAGAAGATTCATTTTCAAATAGAGGGAATAATTTTTACCAGAAAAAACCATGTATCAACAACATAGTTGAATTCCGATTTACAAAAATAACTATTTGCAGCAAAAAATGGAACAGTAACATTTTTAGTTTAAAAAACTATTTTAAACTAAATAAAAGGGTTTTTAATTAAAACAAAGAGTCTTCGATTGGAAGAGTTGGATTTTCGAAGAGATAAATTAAGTTTTACCAAAAATATAAAATTTCAACCATAATTTGATTATTCAAATTTAAAATTTTTCAAAATGTATGTTCAACCAAACAATTGATTTTCCAACTGCAAATATGGAATTTTCAATTGGAATAGGTTAACTTTTCATATTTTTACATTCTCATCATTTATGATTGAGAAAGTATTAGAATCGTCTGAAATTTCACATCTTGAATTTTCAAC
>WSXT02000006.1:335107-359334 GCA_011762715.2 Neuroterus valhalla
CTTATCTATACCTGCTATTCGTCCGCGTTTCAGATGAATCTTGGCACACTTATCCAATCCAAAGTCCATACCGATTTTTCGTGTGTACCTCCCGACGATACTAAGAGCATCTTCAAGATGTTCTTTTCCAGAAGCATAGCTCTTTAGGTCATTCATATAAAATATATGAGGGACTTTATGCTCACGAACATTAGTTCCGCCACAGAGGTATCTATGAGAATCACGGAGTGCAACGGATAGTCAATAGTGTGATGCAGAAGAGGAGAGGGCTCATTGCGTCACCCTGAAACACACCTCTCTGGAAAGTGACACTGTTGGAAGTCACCCGATGTTTCCCAGAAGTGATAGTAAATCTGGTCTTCCAAAAAGGCATCAAACTCTCAATGCATCTCCTATATCTGAATGAATCTTCCAAATTTTCAACAGACAGATGATAAGTCTATGGGAAGTTGAATCAAAAGCTTTCTAGTAATCAATCTAGCCCATCGACAGTTTGCGTTTGTGGTTTGCGGCGTTTTTGTAGACACTCCTGTTGATCAGCAGATTTTCCCGACAGCCTGATGCGCCTGTTTTTGATCCTCGTTGTTCGTAAATCTCACTCCCACAGGTCCAATTATCCGATCAATCCTGTCATTCACGATAGATGTAAAGATCTTATACACCGTGTTCAGACAAGTTATTGGTCTGTAGTTCCTTGGGTTGGACAAGTCGCCTTTCTTTGGTAGGAGTACAGTTCGTCCTAACACCAGCCACTGCGGAATAAGGATCTCCAACTTCAAATATATGAGGTAAAGATGCGGGATAGATGGTGGCGTGTATAAGTGAACTTCTTCCACCAAATGTTCCTAATACAATCTGGACCACCAGCGGAGAAGTTCCTCGTGCCCCTTAATACTTTCTTTACCTCCTTAGGAGTGATTGGTGGGCATTTCCTCTTAAATATTATAAGGTTATTGCACAGCTCCTTGAAACGTATGATGTTCTCAGTGCCAGTCTTGCGGCAGATAATACTCGTATTTTGTCAACAATGTGCTGTTTGATGGTCATCAGCTGACATTTTCAATGTGTGTTAATGGGTCCTTATTTCATGAGCGAACCTTCGGATCCTTGCCGTAAAAGGCTTACCAGATTTTATGTAGACAATCACACACTGCATACGAGACGCGTTTTGTCTTATCCAGCCAATCTTCTTGTTTAGTTGATGCAAGCGCTTTTTGGTTTTTTTCATCAATCGTTGGTTTGGACCTTCGATTTGAATCAGCCAAAGCTCTCGCCGCATCATAAACTGAACAAGTTATGGTCCAGAGGTCAGAATCCTCTGAGAGATCTTCACGAAGGGTAGAATCCACTTCAGCCAGATCATGGGGCTTGGGAGGAACCTGAATGTTAATGTTCCTTCTTGTCCTAAAATCGCCATCGTCTCTCAAGGGGAGCCTTGTTTCAGCAGTTGGTCTCAATGTCGCCTCCTGATCTTCGTCTGCGGCTTGTTCTTGCAGCTGTTGAGGAAGCGTTCCGCGTACATCTCTCTTTCGCGAAAGGTCACCGGCACCGTTTCTCAACACTTGATGTAAAAAGTGCGAGAGCTCTGGGTGTTTCTGGCACCCCAGAGTGTGCAGACGCACCATGTATCCTCTGCGGATAGGGACAGTACTGGCATCATAGCAACTAAGCAGGTCTTTATCGAGTTGATCCGTCCATGAAGAACGTCGATTGTCTTGCCGGTTCGTCATCGTGTTTCCATCTGATCCAGCACCCTGAACTCTGGAACGATCGGCAATACAGGCCGAACCATTATCGGGTGCTCTGCGCGTTCGATCATTTTGAACCGTATTAATAATTGGATTTGAGTTTTTTTCCCTCAGAGCCAGAAGCCGTCAATGAGTCCGGCTCGTAACAAATGGAAAAGGGGAGAGCAGATCGAAGACTTCGGAGGTACCAGAGAGGCTAAGAAAGTACAGAAAACGCCGGAAAGAGACAGGGAGAATGGAGATATACTCAATGGATTAAAGCTCTCATATGAGGATTCAGAGAGGAGACATAGAGAAGACTCGATGATATGAAGCGGCAAGGGGCAAGGTGAAGGAGGTGAGAACAAAATTGCAAGAATAAGATGCATTATAAAAGAAGGAGGAAGAGATGGTTAAGAGCAAAATGGAAAGCATGGGAAAGAGGTAGAGAAAGAATGAGGGTGCATGGAAGAGAGAAATGAAATCTTCAGCAGAGTAAGCAAACAAGAAATAAGGAATGAACATAAGGTGGAAGAGGTAGGGGTACAGGAGAAGCGAAAAGAGATGAGTAGAGCAATTGAAGAGAATGAAAAGTTACATCTGAAACATTTGAGGTTAAAAGAGGAATGGAAGAGGAACAAGTCAGAGATGGAAAAGAATATAATAATTAAGTTCATGAAACTAAAGAGTAAAAAAATAGAGATCAGGAATCTGATGGGGCATCGGTGGAAAAATTACAGTGGAAGGATAAAGAGACTAGGAGAACAAAAGGAAAAGGAAGTATATATGTTTTCAGAGAAAGTATAGAGAAAATTGAATGTAAGAGGTTGAGAAAGCGGTAGAGGATGAAAGGGTGAAAGGACGGAATAAAAAGGATAATAAATCAAGCAAGTTTTATAAGCATTATCGCCTTTATTATTGCAGAGACGCGACAAATATGGTAGTCTATTTCATCGTCCTTTATATGAAACTAATCATTTAAAATGATAAAAGTTAAGAAAAAGATATAAAAACTGCGTAATTTTAGATACAATTATTCTGAACAACAGGCGTACCAGTTTTTAATAAAGTTTTTTAAAACCATTTTTTTGAAATTTGAAAAACTCAAATTTCACACAATATGCTGGCAACTGATTATTTTTATTTTTGCACAAGGCATTTACTGCCCTAATGCAAAACCTTATGCATTTTCCACAATCATACCTCGATGTTCAATCGATGCCCATTTTTAGATAAGTTTCCTTTTTTTAGTATCTCTCTTCTAAACCTAAGCGATTACGATTACGATAGACATTAGTAATCTATCTTGGAAATTCAGTTCGCGTTTTTTTATTATTATACATAATGGGTTTTTGAGGTGGTCCAAAAAAGTTGTTTTTTCCTCAAAATGTCTTTCCTAAAAATTGATTCTTTTAGTGTCAAAACGTACTCTGCATTTTTGCAGAATTCGAAAAACCTAAACAATTGAAAAACTGCTTCGGAACTGTGTAAATTATTAAATGAATAATATGAAATTTTCCTGTGCTGAAGATTTTATTGTTTTGTATATTTGAACAATTTGTGAGGAAGCAAGTTAAGGAAAAAATCAACAGCTTTTTTGGGCTACCCAAGAGTGTTTATACGTTTACTGATAAGGAGAAGTCCTCAGTTTTTGAATCTTGACTTTCGAAAGTTTTAAGAACTGCATTTTTTGGCGTCCAAATGAAGAGGAAAAAATTGAAATCGCCTAATATTTTTTCTTTGGTTTTTAGATTTCAAATGTCAAAAAAAAACGACAAAGTAGTTTAAAACTTATGAGAATCTATTCTCATCCAAATTTTCAATTCCAGAATTGAGAATTTAAATTATGGTACATCTTGTAGTGATAAGCGATTATTAAAGGAAACAGAACTGATTCTCAAAAATCGATTCCCAGAATCAACAATCGAAATAATGAAATTTCAGAAAATTGTCAGACCTTGAAATTCAGGTTCATTATAATCAATTTAGGCTAATAAATTGATCGTTTTCATCCTTTTTTCTTGGAAAAAAGAATGATTTTATGTCTCATGTTTCGTAATAGCTTATCCAAGTGATTAAAATACAGAAAATTCTAGAATTTAGTGAGTCTGATAAGCTATTTACAAGGCTGTCATACAAATTTTCTTCCCTTTAGCTTGAATAATTTTCAACAGAATTAAATCTAAAGTATCAAAAATTTTATGGAGTAATCTGATAAAAACGTTCTATTTCTAGACTTCAAATATTTATAAGGGAGCTGAGTGTTTTGACTTAAAATCACTCTGGATTTAGATAAGTGCTACAATGAAAATACTATTCTCAAAAATGCTCTTCTTTTTTACTTTGTATTGAAAAAAATGACCACTTCTCCTTGAGAGCAAGAAAAAGTTAGTAAACCATTCGATTAAATACGGTACTTAAATTCCTTAAATCAGCTATAAGTACTTTCGTCTAAATATCATGTATCTATCAGTCGATTACCATTTTTTAATGAAAATGACGATTTAAGGAAAATGGAAAGGAGGAGAATAAAGAAAGGGAAATTAATCAAAATATTGGAAAAAAAATATGAGTTGAATTTCGGCGTGGTTGAAACCCTTGCTTAAATGTAAAGTTCTCTTGAGGATATCATTAAAACTGATCTTTTTCTCAAAATCTAATTAAAATCTGCAGCAGAGACTGAAAATGGGAGAATAGATATTCTTCGAAATATCTCAAGTTTTTATCGCAAATTCTTTCGAATTATAAATTTTAGAAATAAAAAAGCAGCTCAAATGAAAAAGCGTTATTATTTATTGGTTCTCTGATCTGGAAAAGTTGAACTAAAATCCCAAACTTAGCTTCGAATTTTAGATTAACTATGATCGTTGAAAGAATGGCATTCACAGCGGCTTTACGAAAACATGAAGAAAAAACTAAAAAAAAAACTCTGAAACTTTCCTCAGCATGTTTCAAATACATAATTCAATATTATTATCTTGACTAACTGTTAGTAACTTTGGTACTTGACGATTGGCATATTTCCGACGTAAAGGCGTTCTTCAGTAGGATTAGGAACAATAAGTTTTTTTCAACAAACAATCAATTTTAAATAAATCCTTTAGAAAAAGTGAATTTGATTTTTTTTTCAGAAGTTGAGACAAGAAATATTTGCTGAAATCAACTTTGATTTCGCACAGCCAAAATATTTAGGTATATTTTCATCAAATCCTATGTTTTGTAACAAATTTATAAATTTCAGAGTCTAGAATCAAAACTTTGGTATATCTTGTAGTGATGAACGATTCTCGAAGAGAACAGAACTGATTCTCAGAAATCGATTCCCAAAATTAACAATCGACAGTAGAAAATTATTTTTTAAACTTTTCCTCAGGATATCGCTCAAAAAATTGTTCAAACCTGTCAACTATTTTTTAATGTTACGAAATTCCTTGAAATTCTGTGCTTGAAAAGTTCTTGAGAATGCCCTAAAATTCGTCGAGATCTAAAGGAATCCCTAGAAATCTTTGAAATCTATTTAAAGTTTTGTTAAACTTCGAGAATTTTTTGGGATCTCTCGAAATCGTTGAAAATCTTTAGGAATCCTTCCAAATTTGTTAAAATCCATTGAAATTCTTTATAATTCGATTTCAAGAGATTTCTTGAGATTCACAAATATTTAAAAAGCATCGTAGAATTTAAACAAAAGTTTAGTGGTTTTCACAGGATTTCGTGAGAGATCCAACTTTCTAAAGGACTTTACAGGATTTCGAGAATTTGGAGACGATTTCAAAGGATTCAAAAAGATTTAAAATTATTTCAATGGTTTTCGGAAAATAGCCCACGATCTCAAAGAATTCTGAAGGATGTCAAGAAATTGCCAAAGTTTCTGAATGATTGACAAATTCATGATTTTGGAGTAGTTTACGTGATTTTGAAGGATTGGAAGAGATATTATTCAATTGTAAACGATTCCAATGGATTCCTATCAGTTGAAGGGATTCAAATCCTTGAAATCCATTGATATTTCGTGAAACTCTTCAAAATCTTTCAAAATTCCTTTAGGTTTTTTTTAAACTCTGCATATTCTTAAAAAACTCTTAAAACTCTTCGTTATCTCTTGAAAACCTTCGGCACCTTCAAAATTTTCACTAAATTCCTTCAACTCATATACGATTCTTTCGAATTTCTTGGAAATCCGTTAAAATTCTTTCGAATCTAAAGAAATTTCTAAACATTTTCTGCATACTGTGACAATTTCATGAAAACCTCGAAAATTCTCTGACATCTCCGAAAATCCATTAAACTCTGTTACAGTCTTTTGAAATTCTCCGAAATCTTCGACAATCTCCTAAAATCTCTTGAGATTTCACGAAATGCGTTCAAATGTTGTGCATTCTGTGAAAATGTTTGGAATCCTTTGAAATTTTCTGGGATCTTCAGAAAATCCCAAAAGAATTATTCAAATCCTTGAAAATGTCACAAAATTCATGGATGTAACTTGAAATTTTTTCAGAATATTAAATTAATTAATTGCTCAAAATCCGTTCAGTAAAATTTGGTAGAAATTCTTAAAAATCTCCAGGAATTCCTTGGAATTTTTCAAGATCCTTCAAAACCGAATAAAATCCTTTAAAATCTCTCAACTTTTCTTAGAATTGCGTAGAATCCTCTAATAGCTTCGGAAATCTATGAAATTTTTCCGGAAGTTTGTATATCCTTCCAAATCGCTAAAATTCACTTTCAATCGTTGAGAATTTCTTCAAATCTTTCAAAATCCCTTACATTGGCTTGAAATCATATAAAATTCTTTCAAATCTTCAAGAATCCCTCAAAATTCTTTGGAATCTCTTGAAATCAGAAGAAAATGATCGTCAATAAGAATCGAAAGAATGAATCGATTCATTTGATTAATCGAATTCGTAAAAGTTAAACCAAGAATAGATAAAGTGGCTTGCAATAATAGAATCGTAATCACTCACCCTCATTTTGATTCATATTTAACTGCTTGTCTTTTGTTCCTTGATCTTTTTGAGCCAATACAATACTCGTGAGTTGGAGCTTTTTTACAATTCAGAGCTGTCCAACTATGATACCTTTTCTAATACTTGTTTATTTTAAACAGATATGGAATCATCTTAAACTTAACTGAGATCTGCTTCTAATTCCTATTAATTGAGATCAAGTTGCAATGCACTCTGCCAAGAAGTATTGGAATTCCCCTCTATTATCATAGTAAATTTCGATATGTGTGTAAGAGGTGATCATTTAGCGAATGGGATGTTATTTTCACGAGCGAAGCGCGTGACAAAAGTCTCATGAGCTAAAAATTATCTCTCACACACGTATCAAACAGTAATTTGTACCGCGAGAGCTGAAACAATCATGTTAAAGTTGTGATTTTGAGGTTTGAGTGGTATGCATAAATTTTCGAAATCAATCTAGGAAGGATCACAGCCCGCACCTTTTCCTATCCTTAAATTTGAAGAATCACTCAGAATACCTAAACGAAAATTTTGATATTTTTTTTCCTTTAAATTTCCTTACCTTTCATTCAACGAAATGCTGGTCAACTCAGCCTAGTTTCAACAATATAATAAATCTTTTCCCATCCCAATATTTCTTTGAAAAGAGTATGCTAAGTAATTTCCATAGTAATTTCAATTCCTCGCATTGAAACAAGATAAAAGACATAATAATACATCGGCTTAATAACTTTCCCTACATTATATCATATACACATTAAAAACCCTTAACTTCAACTCGGATTCTAGAATCCATAAAATTTTGCAATATTAAAATTCGCAAGGCCTCTAAAGTTGGACAGCTCTCTTTTAAACGAAGAAAAAACGTTCGATGGACAATACGATTTGAAGGATAAGAGCTTTCAATCAAAATGGTGCTATGATTGCAGCTGCTTCTCCTCTGCTCGTTGGAAGAGAAGCGCACTCGTGCCACTTGTCGGAATTGGGATCGTAACACTCAACGGTGGAAATTGTGATTTGTGTTCTGTAAAAATTAATTTCTTGAGATTGATCACCACCTATCACGTATAAGCGACCATCGGCTGCAGCGACTGCGGGATAAGATCTGCCTACTCTCATTGGGGCAACCGTGGTCCATTCATTCTGGAAAAGATAAAGAAGTTTAATGTAACGAGAAAATAAACACAATAGTCCAACTTTCAACAAAGAAGTTGAATTCCAAAGGAAGAAATATGAAATCCTAACGGAAACTGTAAAAGGATGATGAAGTTTTCAACTAAAAAGGTGGATTTTCTCCTAAAAATGGGATTTGTCAATTAAAAAGAAAATATTTCAAGGAAAGACATGAATATTTCAATCGAAGAGCTAAATTTTGAACAATGAAAATTGGGATTCTAACTAAAATGAGGAATCATCGATCAAAAAATGGATTTTGAAGAAACTAGTCTAATTCTCATCCGCGGAGTTGAATGTTCAAGGAACCAGTTGGATTTCAACTGAAGCAGATTAATATTCAATGAAAAAGATTACTTTTTAACAAATTAATGAAGTTTTCAACCAGAAAAAATTGATTCTGTGTTTGAAAAAAGGAAGTTCCAATCGATAAGGAAATTTTTCATTAAAATACGTAAATATTTTAATCAAAGTGTTGCATTTCTAACGAGGAAAACTTTGAGTTTCAACTGGAATGATAATTCTTTGACCCGGAAATAAATTTTGAACAAAACAGTCCATTTTTCAACAGAGGAAGTGAATTGTTGAGGAACCACTCCAATTACTCTTTGACAAGTAACAAATTTTTGACGAAATAAACATGAATATTTCAATCCAATAGTTCAATTTTCAGCAAGAAAAAAAAAGACTTTAACCACAAATTATGAATCTTCCACAAAAAATGCATTTTTACAAGATACTCCATTTTTTAACCTAGAAGTTGCATTTTTCAACATCAAAGAATTCTCATTTTAAAGCACAAGAAGTTTATCCACCAAAGAGTGGCATTTTTTACCGTAGAGATGAATTTCCTATGAAAAAAAGATGAATTTCCAAAGAAAAATACATAAATTCCAATTTGGTCTACCAAATAATCGAACTTTCAACTAAAAAAGATTTATTTTAAAACAAAAATGGAGAGTTGAATTTTCAAGATGAACAACATTTTTGGAAAGATAGGCTTATTTTGAACCTCTGGATGAATATTTCGCTTGCATTATAAGTCTCTAACAAAAAAAAAAAATATTTGTGGAATATATTTTGTGACGGCAAAATTCCATGTGGAATATATTTTGTGCAGGAAAGATATTGGACGCTATATTCTAAAATAATTACTATACGATTGGGTGTCGAAAATATTTGTTGTAGGAAATATTTTTTTCAGGAAAAATATCATACTGTTTTATTCTGTGCAGAATATATTTTTCATCGTACCTCAATCGAAAATTCGACTTTCGATGCATGCGGAGGGGGTCGGAAATCGAGTTTTCTACCCTAGGGAAGAAAGTGACAGATCAAAGCAAATAGCGTGTTCTGTGCACATTGATCTGGCACATACTTTATTCAGGTAGAAAACTCTTATTTTCGACCCGCTTTACAGGTATCTAAAATCGAATTTTCTCATATCGGTATGATAAAAAATTGTAAGCATGACGCGTGCCGAGGCAACCCATATACTACTGTGTGGGGAAAAATTTGTCAAGGAAAAATTTACTGTGGAAAATAATTCGTGTTGGAAACATTGGTTGCGGAATATATTTTGTGTAGGAAATATTTATTTTGGAATTCATTTTGAGTAGGAAAAATTAATTTTGGAAAGATGCTTGAGTGAGAAAACATTTTTGGGAATATAATTTGTGGAGAAAAAATGTTGTCCAGAATATATTTCGTGTAGAAAGTGCGTTGTCCCAACTGATAAGACATATATTCGATCCATAAATGATTGTAATGTTGAAATTTTGAGTTTCTCACCTTTTTGAAAGAATATCTTTCTACCGATGTTAGAACCTCATGATTCTTATTAGTACCACCGACAACATAAATAAATCCATCAAGGACAGTGATCCCCATTTGTGAACGAGGTGTTAACAACGGTGATAAATATTTCCATTTTTTATTAACTGGATTGTAGCTCATTACTTCTTGATGATGTCGGCTAATGGGTGTACATCCACCTACGACGTATATAAGCCCTGTGGATCAAAGAACCATATTCATATCTTAAATCTATTTATTTAATGGATATTTTTTAACAACGGAAACGGAAATTACCGACGGAAATTACCTACACGTCTGTTTCTTAAGCTGTTGCTTATAGGCCTTACCTTTTATAATATTGATTTGGAAAATTCTACTCTTAATACCGCGGCAGATGATAAAATCCTGCATACTATTAGCGCGGATACGAGTAAAGTGCAAATTTTATGTAAAGATATTGCCATAAACTTTTATTTTAATGTTTTCGCGAATTTCGAATAACTCAAAAAATAATCCGAATTTTTTTTAAGTCATTGATCTCATTTTGAAGGTGTTCCATTTATCATAAAAGAACTCATTTCTCATTTTTAGAAGGTGAGGAACTTTCAGCTCCTTTGTATTGGCCAAGAGAGATATCTCATTTATTTTTTTTTATATCATGGGTTATCCTGATAGCATACCACAACTGGTGGGTCCACTAATTTTCGCCCGAGTTATCCCCGGTTATTTCCTTGACTGTTTCTAAGGTTTTCCTTTGTGTTATATTATGCATTGCAATATCTTATTTTACCTAAACACAATTATATTATTGTAATTTATGATTGTACAAAACTTACAAAACAATATACTAATATTTCGATGTCTCAGTTTTCTGTGCAGCTTTTGTTAACATAATTTCAGAAGATTTCTGAATTTCAAACATTTCGAAGGAACAAAGAAACTTTATGGAAAATTTAAAAAAAAAGATTTCTTTCAATTTTATTTCTTTAAAGTTTTATAAGACTTCAAAGGTTGCGTAAGGATTTTAAAATATGCCAAAGATCCAAAAAGATTTTAAAAATTTCAAGAAATTTTAAAAGATTTTGAAGCTTTCAAAAGATCGTACATTATTCCACAAAGATTACAATATTTCACGAAGATTTTTGAAAATTTCCGAAACCACACGAAAATTTTAAAAAGATATCGAAAAAATGCAGAGATTTCAAAAAATTTCCAAGATTTCGGAAAGATTCGAAACATTTTGAAGGAATACAGGAAGATTCAAACAATTTCACAAGAGGATGAAGAAGATATTTAAGGAGACTAGAGAGTGGAAACTTTGCAGTATATCAATTCGATTATCAAATTTAAGTCAGCTTGACAAATTTCATAGAGCAATGGAAAAAAATAAAATTCTTCCTCTCATGCCATATGGATATATTCAGATATTTTGAGAATCAGATTGAAGGAACATTACATTCTTTAAATCAAATGATGAGATTTCTTTTTGAATCATAAAAAGAAAGCGGTCATTTCTCGTATTTTCTCGGTAGAATTTTTCACAGTCTAGGTTGAGTCAAGTAAATTCCCGGTTTTAAAATGAAGTCCTGGTCATTTCCCGGTTTCCCGGTCAAGTCGCCACCCTGTGATTGTAATCCTGAGGTGATTGTTCTATTTCAAAGGATAATTATTGTAATCCAAAAGCTAATTGGAAGTTTGCAAAGTCTCAACTTGGAATACTTTCAATCATCCTTACAGAGGTATGCTCTACGGCCTGCAACGTATCTAATATATCTATAACCATGCGCTGCAGTGCACAGTATATTTTCTGTGCTAATAAGTGAATTTTTCAACAACAATTATATTAAAGAAGCAGTCTTAGAATAGGAGCTGAATCCAGGGGGCATGTTGTAGGGAGGTTTTTTTGGAGAAGGGAACAGGAAGTGAGAGTGTATAACACAATAAGGTGGATCTTCGATCGGAATGGTTCTTAGAGAAAGAAATTACCTTCATAAGCAACGACGCCCATACTAAATCTCGGTTCTGGAAGTTCGCCATCTAGCGTCCAAGTATTGGTTATTGGGTCGTAAATTTCAATCGAACGTCCAATGTCCTCTCCGACCCAACCACCAAATGCGTATAAACTATTATCCAAGGCACATAGTCCGAAATCACATCTCGGCTCCTCCATGCAAGCGATCGATGTCCAAACGTCATCACGAGGATCGTAACATTCGCCGTTTGCGATTATGCAGGATTCTAACTCGCCCCCGACAACGTAAACTTTGCCGTCTAGTAGAGCTACGCCGGGTAGAATTCTGCCTATGCCTATCGGCGCTACTTCACTCCATTTTCTGAAGAATAATAAAATATCATTCAAGATTCTACAAAATACTCAAAACACACAATTTTATGGTACAGAATCTGCAACTGGGATAAATCAGTTCTCAAAATGAAAACACGAATTTTCAACGAAGCATTCAAGTTTTAAAGAGAATGAAAAGCTTTTCTATCAAATTTATTGAATTTTCCAGAAAATTAATGAATTTTTGAGAAAAAATAAATAAATTTCAAACTATTAATAGTTGGATCCTTGATCTAAAGAGACCAATTTTCAACAAAACAAGATAATCTTCCAATTAAATTGTCTAATTTTCAACCAGAACGATGGATCGCTAAATGGAAACAATTATTTTCAACAAGAAGACGAATTTTGAACGAAATAATAGGAGATGATGAAAAAGACAAACTTTCAACATAACTGTTGAATTGTCAATGAAGAAGAATGATTTTTCAAATAAATATGCTTTATTTTCAACCAAAAGGTTGAGATTTCAAGCAAAAAGATAAACAATAATTTATTATTCGATAAGTATTTCAGCAAGTTCCAGCATATATTTGGTCTTGCGGTCAATAATGAAGTCAGCATAGAAGCAACCAAAAACATGTGAAAAAACTAATTTTATTCACTTTTGAACGATCCTTAAAGTTTCGACCACACTGCGGGTCTTTTTCAAGAGTCGAGGCATATGTCGACGCCTTCATTCAATACAAGTCGATATGCAGACAGCGCTGCCTATGAGACTATATGCGGAATGGGCCGTTCCCAATAGGGAATGTCCATAAATTACGTAACGCTGAAATCTCAAAATTTCGCGACTTGTCTGTCTGTTCATAACACTACCGTAACAATTCCACTCTTTCCTGTCTGTAACGTAACGCCTGTTAAAAAGGAAAAAATAGGTAAAAATATATAACTAGAGGGAACCTGTGAAGGACACAAAACATCGCGAACACGCAGCCGCAAGTCGAACCCAAACTCGACTCCGATGGAAGCCAGTAGTAGCAGCAGATAAGTTGTAAACGAGGCGCAACGTCTGCAGATTCGCTTTTCTATTTTTTATGAGAAAAATAATATAATGTAACATGATATTATTTATAAAATTATAAATGAATGAAAAGCTATCAGGTAACGGCGGAGAATAAGCTTGAGCCGAATTGAGCAGGCACGCAATGCTCACTTGCTCAGTAATGTTGTAAATCTCTCAATTTGATTTTTGAAAAACGTTACGTCACATTTTGAAAATTCCTCTCTGTCACTGCGTAACGCTACCATAACAAAACTTTTGTAGTCAATCTGTCTAATATAGCGTTACGTAATTTATGGATAGCCCCATATGGGAATTTAAAGATGCAATGCGAGACCTGGTGGCCATCTAGCGAACTAACCAACATGGCTGCCTATGGGGTACACGTAGCATTGTTTACATGCGTGTTGCACTCATATAACGCAATAATAATTATTTTGTGCCAGATTAATCAGTTAGAAGTAAATAAGAAGTTTACTAAGTTAATAAAAAATCTAAAAAATGGAATTCTCCTGGAACCATAGAAAGGGAAACGATACTCGCAAAGGCAATGTGTGCTGTATTGTAAATTGTGACTCCAAAAAAATATCAACACTAATTTGAGTTTCCATAAAGTACCAAAATTTGGCAGTGGTACTGTTAGTGAAAAATCTTGCTGGAGAAGGCATTGTTGTTGATAAACGTTCCGAATGGTTAAAACGACTCAAGATTCAAGATACTGGTCAACAAATACTAGTTTACTCTCTGCGTTTCAACGCTGATGATTATGTATTTCCTAGTTTGTTTTCTATACAGTTATTACGTGATTATTAAATAGAGTTATTATGATGATCATTAAATAAAATCTATGGCTCGTGCCAGATTTGCAAGTGCAGTCCATGACAGTGCCAGACACTTGTTTATTGATCTCACTGTTGTTATTATTATCACGAATTATCGCTCTTTCACCTTCGATCATGTTCCTGGAAGACGGCGTTGCAACAGTATTCTCACACAATGTTTTTAGAGAGAGTAGCAACATTTTTATCACATTTAAATTATACTTCACTTGAATAAACGTGTTAAGACTAATGATAATCATATGCATGCCGAATCCCATAGGCTGCCATGCTTGTTTAGATACAGCAGCGCCTCTTTGCCCGCGGTGGATATTTTCTTTGCCAATATGAAATTTGTGCCGAGCATAAGTATATCTGCAT
Organism: Neuroterus valhalla; assembly: GCA_011762715.2. Classification (NCBI taxonomy): domain Eukaryota; kingdom Metazoa; phylum Arthropoda; class Insecta; order Hymenoptera; family Cynipidae; genus Neuroterus; species Neuroterus valhalla. The sequence continues at coordinate 349,315 of WSXT02000006.1, forward strand.
TTTTGACGATTTTGATTTATTATTATATTCTAATAGAGTAGATAATCATTCATCGTTGAAGGAATAAAAAGGAATAAATGAAATAGTATTTTTCTTTAATTTGCTCGCATCATGGCTCTATGTGCATGCCAAAAACTCCGAAGCAAGGGCGGAAACATAAGAAAAATTTAAAATCTGGGACAGAATGTAAATATTCTTCAGAAAAGTACATTTTTTTCAAAACGCAACGTAGGAAATTATATTCACGCGATATCGTTCAAAAGTCACTTTCGAAATACAACTATCGACGGCAATCATACTTTCTTGTCATTAGATAAGAGGTATCCTCATTCGGGATTCGCTTTTTTTATTGTTAAAAATTCAACTTTGGATCCCCACAAGGCGGGGATCCAACCCGCAACAAGACGGAGTGGGTCCAAAGCTCATGCCTCAGCCCCCACAACTTAGTTTGGAAAATTAATTTTGATAAAATATCCAAGAAAAAACAAAAGATAATAGAAGATTCAAAAAAATATCGTAGAATAATTAGGGAGATTAAAGGACATTCTTTCAATTCACAGGATTATGAAAAAATATATTAAAAATCTCGAATTATTCCAAATGATTTCAAGAAAATTAAGGGGAACTTCAAAAATAATTGAAAATTTCGAAAGGTTTAAACAAATTGTCTTTTGGGCTGAAAACTCAACTATCTTGGTAAAAAAAATTCTACTCTTTGGTTGAAAACTTACTGTCTTGTTAAAAGTCTAACTACTTGGTTGGAAGCTGATCTACTTTGCTGAGAATTTATTTTTTGGGTGAATGTTCCATCTCTTGGATTAAAAATTTAATTTCTTTATTGAAAAATTCCTTCATTTTTGGTTGGAAATTAATTTTTTTTCACTACAAATTCCGACTGTTCCATTTCCGCTTGAAAATGTATCGTTTTTAGATGAAAAATTCAAGAATTCATGTGGCATTTATCTTGTTTCTTGGTGGAAGTCTTCGTTCGTTGAGTACTCAACTTTTTAGATGAAAATTTGTCTACATGGTTCGAAAATTCATCTTTAAAGGTATCAACTTTTACATTTTTCATTGATATTTCGTCTTTCTTACCGATTTTTGAAACGTTTTAAAAAATTGATCAAATTTCCAGAATTTTCAAAAAAACCTGGAGAATTTTGAGGCAATTTTTTTCAGAAACGTTTCAAATTTCAAGGAAAAATTCTAATCGTTTCAACCCTTGTGTTACCACCCGAAAATTTCTACACTAACGACCAGCCGGGTACCCGGGTACCCAGGTACGATTTTGGAGGCCAAACTTTGTTTTAGCTATAAACTAATGCATAAATTGAATTGATATTGGTTTATTAGTATTTGGGGAGATATTTTTGAAAAATTACGGTAATATTTTATTTCATGGTGACCCTCATAAGTCCTTAGTCAGGTGTAAAATGCAGGAACCTGCACTGGCAATTGCTTACGAAGGATCAGGTTGGAACATTAACATGGATCGATTTTTCACTACGTTACCATTGGCAGAACTTCTCCTAACTTGAAACCTTACCCTTGTCGGTACTTTGAAGGAACACAAAGCTTACATTCCACTAGAAATTAATCCGTCAAAATCAAGACCAGTTCTGGTAACGCGTTTTGGATTTCATGAGAAAGTTACGATTCGTTTTTATGTGCCAAAAAAATAAAGCCGTAATTTTACTCAGCACGATGCATGATGATGCAACAACAAAAAAAGCAGGAGTTGACAGAATAGTCCAAATGTGCTCAAGGTACACGACTCAACGGCGAACATGCAGGTGGCCGATTTCCTTCTTCTTCAATATTTTTGACATTGGTGCTCTAGCTGCTTATATTGTTTACTACGAAAACAATGAAATAAAAAGACCTTTTTAGGAATGCTTGCAGAAGAGTTAGCATTGCCAATGATCGAGGAGAGATAATTGAATCAGCAAATTATGCGCAACCCATCAACAAAATAGACAGTCCAACAGTCGCAATCGGCGTTTTCAATTCTGAACGGTGAATTGAAAATTGTAAACATGCTTGTTTGTATTTTACTTTCTTTTGCATAAATTAGTTTAATTTTTTTTCATTTTATGTGATGATAAACAATTTCATGATTTTAATTATAAACACTTTGGCACGGAAGTGATAAATCAATATTATATTTTTTACAAAATGTCCTCAATAAACAATGAAAAATTAATTACATTTTTCGGAGTTTATTTATAAGTTATTAATATTCCCTATTTTATACTTATGTTTAGTTTGTATCACGCGAATCATGATATTTTTGTATTTGGGTACCCGGGTGGTACCAGCGTGTACTTTTTTTTAAATCAATCAAAAATTTGTCTAAAAAAATGAAAAATAAAAATTTCAATGCCTTTCCCTATATAAAATTAGCCAAATCATGGGGATCTGGAAGAATTTGAAAAGGTTTCAAACAAATTAAAAGAAATGGTGGGTCTTTGAAGATTTTGAACAAAGATTAAATACATTGTTTTTAAATTCTGAAATGATATAGGAGAATGTCAAACTCTTTATAGAGTCGCTAGCAAAAAATTGTCTTTAGTGTTCAAAACTCAACTATTTTGGTAAGAGAATCTAATGTTTGATTGAAAATTTAATCTCTTAATAAAAATGTGACTACTTGGTTAGAAGTTCTTCAACTTGGTTTAAATTCAGTTTTTAGGGAAGGGTTTATCTGTTCGGTAAAAAAAAAATACTTTTGCGTTGTAAATCCTTTTTTCTTTTGGTGAAAATGAATTTGTTCAACGAAAATTTTGACCATTCTATTATTAGTTTGAAATTTATCGTTTTTAGTTGAAAATTCCTAAATTTGACTGTCCTTTTTTTATATTTCTTGACAACAAAATCTTTCTTCGTTGAATATTCAACTCTTTTGATATGGATTCGTCCTTATGGTTTCAAAATTCAAACAAACATAATTTTTGTCATTTTTGCAACAACGACGGGGAAATTTCCACGACCAAGGGTCTCCGCGACGGCGCAGACGCCGCACAGAGCACAGGTGGTATTGGATAAAAATGTTAATTTGGTTCAGAATTCATCTTTTTTTATCACACATTCAATTACATAATTGAATGAAAATTCATCAATCTCGTTAAGAAGTTACTTTATTTTGGTTCAAAATTCATCTTTTTGAATTGCAAATTCTACTAATTGGGTAAAGAATTCTACTATTTCGTTTGAAATTGATGTTCCATTCAAAATTCATATTTTTGTATTAAAAAATTCAAAGACTTTGTAAAAAATCTATCATCATCATTCGAAAATTTCTGTCTGAATTCAGGTATTTTTTGCTTCAAAACTGAAATCTTTCATGGTTGGAATATCAACTATGACATTTTTTATCGAGGATTTGACATTTTGAATGAGTCTTGTGAGGTTTTAAAAAGAAAAATTCTAATCGTTTTGAAACATTTCCAGAAGTTTTCAAATTTCTTCATAAAGAGGAAGAAGAGGAAAAGAATGGGGAGAATAAGAGGATGGGACTGGTATGAATGTCAAAGATACAGTAGTGAATAGAGAGAAAAATAAATTACCGAATAGAATTAGAAAAATTTGGAAGGTTCAGCTTTAAGGGGGATATAGAAGATGACAAAAGAGAGTACACTTGTACGAGCAGTGGAGGTGGGAAAGAGGAAAAAGGTGAAAAAGAGTGTCAGCAGAGGGAATGGAAGAATTTGAAAAAATATAAAGAAGGTGAAAATGAGTAAGGAATAGGTAAACTACGAGATGTAAATAGTTAAAGTAAAGTGGGAAGAATATTAGAGGATACAGTAAAGAAAAAATTCAGCGAAGGAGGAAAAGAGGTAGCTGGAATGGGGAAAGCATGACAAAAAGAGGAATAAAAAGAATGGAGAAACGGTAAGAGCGATGCTCTTCAGGTTCTTCTTCAGGTTATAGATAGATGGGAAAGGATAATGAAATCAAGATACAATAAATGTTATAAGGTGATAAAAGATGAGGATTACCAATCTATCTAGAAAGAGAATGGAGAAGATATTGGGAATAGGAGAAGGGAAAATGCAGAGTACGTGAATGAGTGAAGGAGATAGGGGATGGTAACATGAGTGGAGGATGGCAAGAGAATTAAAAGAGTATTAAACTTTTTTTCCTCCTGAAATAGATAAAAGATGGTGGTACTCTTACCCAGTAAAGGTGTCATATTTGTCGATTGTTTCATAAGTACTTTCGGCAGCTCTCGCCCAGCTATCCGGACAATGTTCCCGCTTAGAACCACCAATTACCAAGATGTTTTTTTTAGCACAAAGTCTGGGCTGCGCATGTAAGGGTACGAGACAGCCTTTATTGGAAATTAGGTCTTTTTGAATGGACCGCAGAGCTACGATCAGACTGGCATCGACGCAGTCTAGAATTATTTGCTCTAGACGGGCTATAGAACATAGTCGCAGTCTTATATGACCTAATATTTCAAAAACGTAACACCTCCTAGCAGGTACGTCGTGTGTTATCCAACTGTACGCTGCTTGGAAGACCTGAAATTTATTAAAAACATATAAATTATGAAGACGTTGGAGTACAAAAGTTTAAAACATTAAAAGCTTGCACAGCAATGATTATCGACTGTATACCTGAAATTCGGTGTCAATGTGAATATATTCGCTACTGAGGAAACGAACGAGGTACTCCTTCGGTAGATCCAGGAACTCTTCCTCTTGTGACACTCGAGGAAAATTGACTTCAATAAAGCGTAAGGCAGTTTCCAAAAGATTTGAACTGTTGTGTGTTTCTGCAAATCTAAAAAAATTGGTCAACCTTAGTCTCTAAAAACTATTCCAAGGGGTCGTCCATATGTTGCATAAAGCTTTTTTGGACAATTGTTATCACCACCTTCCCCTTATTGAATAACTCCACGTAAGTTGAGCTATCCTATCAGAATAATCCCTGTGGCTTTTTTTCGAAATTTTCGAAGTGAAACTTCTACAAGCGCGTTGTAAACTGGCAACGCACGTCGTGCTCATTGTAAGGGGCCGTCTAGAACGTAACCAACATCCCCCCACCCCCCCCCTCCCATTTGACAACCATTGTTAATTCCTTAATAACCTTGAGTTTTTTTTACTTTTCAAACCAAAAAGACGAATTTTCAACAAAATACTTGAACTTTAAGTCACCTAGATTATTGCTAAGCACGCAAAAGAAAATGTCCACCGTAAAATATCAATTTCCAATCCAGAAGGACTAATTTCCAACAAAAATGTTGAATTGCCGACCAAAAATAGTCGAATTCTCAACAATTAATAATAGTTGAATTTTCAAGGCGACAAGACGAATTTTTCGCAAAATAGTTGAACTAGCTTCATTTTCGATCTACAAAGATGAACTTTTAACAACGGAGATTAATTTGCTACCAAAAGAAGATTTCTGGACAAAATAGTTTAATCCTCAACAATTCCTAATAAGAAAGTGAATTTTAAAACTAGAAAGATTAATTTTCGAACCAATAATCCAATTTCCGAATAAAAAATATCAATTTTTAACAGAAAAGAGAATCCTTCAATTCTCAGTTTCCAAATGTGTCTTTTCGGGTTGGAAATTTCTCTATTTTGGTAGGCTATTATTTTATTTGTTCAAACATTGATTTTTTATTGGAAATTCATGACCTTTAAAATGCAACTGTTTGTTTGCAAATTTGTATTTTTCGATTAATCAAACTATTTTGTATCTATAATTAAAATGCTTTGGTTGAGGTATCAGTTATTACATTCTTCATCCAGAAATTGCATTTTTAGTTGAAATTTAAAACTATTCAACTACTCAATTACACCCTTCCTTTACTTCAAGATCTTTTGTGGCTCAAAATTTCATTTTTTCTTGAGGATTCAATTATTTTTTTGGAAAGTAACCTCCAAGATGAAAAGTTTAACTACTTTGTAGGAATTCAACTTTTTTATTGAAAATTAGTTTTTTTTCATTTGTTGTAAATAAATTCTAACAACTGAAAATTTTAACAAATCTATTTTCGGATAAAAATGTTCGTTTCCAGATCGAAAAGTTATTATATTCCTGATAGAAGATTAATTTTTTTTTTCGTTGGAAATTTATCCATTTTGTTGAAAATGCAATAATTCCACTCAATATATTAGGCATTTTATTGGTACGTTATTCTTTTCGGTTGAAACTTTGTCTTTTTAAATACAAAAAATCTACTTTTGTGGTAGGGAATCCTCCTATTACGTTATAAAGAATTTTTTCCGGAAATTCAATTCTTATTGTTAAAAATTCAGCTTCTTTGGTTAAAAATTTGTCTATTTTCATGATTCAAATATTTTAGTTGAAAATTCAAATACTTTATCGATCTTTTTTTCTTAATTAACGAAATTTTTTTGGTTAAAAATTGAACTTTTCTGTTGGAAATTCTTCTCTTTTTTCTTGAGATTCATCTTTGGTCATTTCTAATTCAACTGGATGGTTGTAAATTAATCTTCTTTGTCGAGGATTCGTATGAATCTTTTTCAATTCACCTACGATGTCGAAAGAAGTGATCAATTTGTCCTGGGTGCTAAAGCATGAGATTTGGACCTACGCTGTCTGGTTGCGGGTTCGATTCCCGCCTCGCACTCTGGAGTGTTTCTACCAGGGATAAGATAATTCTTCTCCAATGTTATTTTTTGGGTCTCCTGGTATGTGTAAATAATATTGATTTAATAATTTTATTCTTAATCTGTGAAAAAAGCCTGGACCGCGCGTAATGAATCTCGCGCTTCGCGCTCGGTCCTTGTTGAGCAACTGAATTATTTTGATGCTTAAACATTAAGAAAAGATGTATAATATTATATAATATAATATTATACTATTATTTCTCAATTATATATTTCTTTCGGATAAGCAGATTTCTTTCGAACTATCGTCTTGCCGTAGTTTAAAGGTTATTTTCACAATATTTTGCGTTGTTAAGCTCTAAATTTGAATTTCCCAATTTCTTGTGACATTTTTCACATTCAAAACAAAGATCATCATTCCTATTAGAAAATGATTCATAGGAATTTTGTAGAACTTTTTGGAACTGGTAATTTTGGTCTCTTGTATATTTGCCGTAACTAGCGTTACGTCTTGGTAAACCAAAAATCAGTGTGCAAAAAGAAACTTTGATTAGAAAATTTTTTCGAAAGTAATCGTGTCTTCAGAAAAAAAAAGATAGGCAGACAGACAGATAGACAGGAATAGTCATAAAAACCATTTTCCCTGAATGAGGAGGACTCAAAACGTCTAGAATCGCCGAGAACTGGATAGGAACAAATTCACATGGAACTAATAGACCTACCATCCATCATAAATGATGAGAATGTAATTATATCAAAAAACAATTATCTCATCCCTGGTAAAAAAAACTAACATCGAAAATTAAAAACCTCATAATAAGGTGGGAATCACCAACAAGTTATATGAATTTCATAGAAATTCTCTTTTCGGGATCTGCAACAAAATGAATCTCGTCTGTCCGCACCTTAGGGTAGAGCATCAGATCGGAAATCTGAAGAGATGGGCTCGTATCCCCGAGAAGCTGGAGAGGATTTTTTCATCGATTGAAATGAAATTATCAATTCAATATCATTGACACATTCCTGTAGACCAAAAAAATAACATCGAAAAACTTTACATTTTTCATTCAGAATCTGCTTTTCGGTTAAAAATTCCACTACTCGATTGAATATCAGATAATTTGTTTAACATTGCTCTGCACTCTTAACTAAAAAGTATTTTTTATTTTTCGAAAATTCGTCTTTTATGATTGAAAATTTGTCTTCATGGGTTGAAAATTGAACGGTTTTTGTAACCGGATTTCCCTATTCAGTTAAAAATCAATAATCTTGTTCAAAATCCAACTAGTCGGTTGTAAAAAGTTCCATTATCTTGTTGAAAAATTATCTTTCTGGTTCTAAAACTCACCTTCAATGGTTGACAATACAACTTTGATTAAGGACTCATATTTTCTCATTCAAAGTTTAATGATTTGGTTGGAATTGAAAAATTCAGCTGTTTTGTAGAAATATCGTCATTATGCCATGAAAACGCAACTATTTGTATTTATTTGTTGGATTTACCTATTCTTTATTGATTTAGTGCTTCCCCGATGATCCATTATAATCAAAAGAGTTATTTCGGGTTTCAATCGTGCACGTAAATTTACAAAAATTGCTGACGTTTCGTAAACATTGCGTACACGATTGAAACCCAAAATAACTCTTTTGATTATAACTATTTTCGGTTGAAAATTCAACTACTCGATTGATCTTTTCTTTCTTGACTGGAAAACTTTTCTTGGTTGAAAATTCAACCCTTTCGTTGAAAATCCTCTTTTTTGTTTGTTCCTTCTTCTTCTCTGACGATTCAACTATTTTTTTCAAATCAACTAAGTGGTTGAAAATTGAACTACTTTATTAGAAATCAGTTTTTTTCCAAAGATTCACTTTGGTTGCAAATTGATCTTTTTTGCTATAAATTAAATCTTCAATTTATTGAAAATATTAATTACTTTTCATGTAAATTCGAAAATTTCGTTGAAAAAGTAATTCTTTTTGTATTAAATTTCCTCTTATTGGATTCAAATTCTAACTATTTTGGTAGGGATCTCCACTTTTTGGTGAAAAAATGAACTTTTTCTTAAAAATGAATTTTCCTATCTAACAAATGCAGCTGTTTTGTAGAAAATTCGTCTCTGCACCTCAAAAACACAACTGTTCCAATTAAAAATGAATCTCCTTTGTTGAAAATTAAACTTTTCTCTTAAAGATTCAACTACAAGGTTGAGAGTTCAATTACTTTGTTAGAAATTCTTTTTTTTTCTAGGTTCACTCTTGGAAATTTAGGTTTTTTTTTTTTGGAAAATGAAGTTTACTCTTTTGTTCAAAATTTATTTTTTCAACTGAATATTTTAACGATTTACTTTTTGGTTTGAGCTTATCGTTTTCATTTAAAAGTTCAACAATCTGTTTGATAATTTATGTATTTCATTGAAATTTCTTCTCTTCTCTTGAAAAATAAATCATGACTTTTTAAAAAAGGGGGAAAATTGTTCGAAATCTCTATTTAAAGGGAGTTTAGAACTTCTTCAAATTCAAGGGGAAAGATAGAGAAAAAAAATGGGCTCAAGTGAAAAAGGGGACGCTCCGTGATCCCCACTAGGAGATTGATAGTGTTGATTCGAAGAACTTCAGATTTTTGCAAATTCCCTTCCAGGTTTTCTCTGACATTCTCTGACAGTGTTGAATTCCCTGACTTACCCTGACATTTTGGAATTCCCTACCTGTAGCAACCACCGGTTCAAGCCCGGGAAATTTTCTCACATAAGCTGTTAATAAATCAGAATCTGTGTCTTGAATATTTCTGCATCAATTCACCTGTAAATTCCAAGGGCATTAGAATAATGAAGTTGTTGCTCCAGATAAGCAATGCATCCAGAAACAACATCTTCCAATTCTAGCATATCTGCAGCGGCAAAGAGCTCTTGAACATTATCCTGCGTAATGTCCACATTTCCGGTGTAAATAAAATCGACCAGGATTGATAGTATTTTCGCTGAGACGGAGTGAATTTCGACAGAGTCTTGCTGCTCTTCAACCAGTCCGCTAGTGAACATAGCATTGAAGTAAGCACTTCCTGCCGCTAGGACCAATTTATGAGCTCGAATCACACAGTCATCGGCGACAAGACACACATCGGTGAATTGGTTCTTCAGTCTCTGAGAATTCAAATTCCTTAAAACTTTCGGGGCATATTGTCCGGCCACATGTACCGTATTCGGCACATCGGGGGTGGCTTTCACATTATTATTGTTTTGCGTTGGGAACCCATTGGTTTTCGAATTATTGCCATTTTTTAGTGGAGGAACCGCACCATCAGCCATGAAACCATCGAGTTGACCTTTATCCACAGCTCCTGTAGAAATGGATAAAATTAAATAAATTAAATTAGAATAACTGGTTACCCTTCTTGTTGGAGAAGAAAATTTAGGACTTTTTCCAAATGAAAAGA